>PDND01000094.1:0-102067 GCA_002572855.1 [Emmonsia] crescens
CAGGCAGTGATTCCTATATTGCGAGAATCTTCATATCATAGCTAGGTAGACAGCTATCTCTACACATAGTATATTGCAGTATCCTTAGCGCGAAATCTTCACTCATCTTCATATTATAATATTTCAATCTATACAAATAACTGATATTTCGGTGCTAGCAGAAAATGAAGCTAGAGAGATGAAGATTTCAAATATAATAGTTTTGTGTTGATTGAATCAATGTTTGAGATAGATGTATGATGTTGAAAAATGCCATATATTTTGTATGAGAGATTCCAAAACCTCACATACACAGAGACCATTTCTTCTCAGACTCTCTACAAGATTTTCATTTAGTGCGGATGATTAGTTGATCACTTCCTAATATGGTTAGTGTGGTTGGTTTTGCATGCCGCTTCAAAAAATCGAGGAGAGAGTCTGAGCATGCTGAGATAACACGGTTCCTTTCTCCTATCTATGCCACAGGGAGTGTTGAATTACAACTGAGATGGAAAATGGATATGTATTAGCAACTAGGTACGGAGTGAATGGAGGTGTGGCCTAAATCACCTCTTTGGAGCGTGGCCTAGAAACACATTTTAGTGGCCCTTTTCTGGCCCAGTGCTGCTTTTGCAAAGATTGCTCACCTTTTAATTGAGCTATATCTCTATAAATACCATGATGCCGCTCAAGTGCCTTTCTTACTTCAAAATCAATACTATTATTCATCTGAATACTTTTGTGTTGCTTTTAAGTTCTTTTTCACAATAATTGTTGTCTCCCGCAAGCCTAACGGGGTTCAGAGTACTACTGAAGAGCAATGATAAACAAAGTCTCACAGTTAAAAAAAGCTGAAGTTTGAGAAGTTTATCAAATATAACTTGAAAGTTATAGAGCAAAACTTCATTAAGTATCTATTTTCTTCTGATCTGATCATATTATGAAAAAGTGATGGGCTACGCCCGTTCTCAAAGATCGCTACGCTCCACGATTTCGTTCTTCCGCCCCGAAAGTCCGACCCCACCCCCGGCACTGAGTGGCCAGCCAAGCTACTAAACACTGTGATTGCATCCGCAAGTTCATGGCGCTTGAGCGTACACTTCGTACCATGTAGTCTCCTACTCATCGGCTAAGCTATGTACCTGGAAAATTGATCTCCCAGTCTTTATGGTCTATCATATCGACTCCCCAAAAGGACCAGCTGCACCTTGACGGCCTAAAACCCCGGACAAGGGTGATATTGAGCCCGAAATATAGCCCTTTGGACCGCCATTTGCCTAGTGAGGACAGCAGTAACGACTACCACAGCGTGGGCAATGCTGCTGGTGTACCATCACCTCTATGCTATTGCTGTACGTGCGGGATACCTCGGGAAAGATGGTTGCTGACCATCTGAGCCATTACCTCCTTGCCAAAATGAGGACAGTATCTGCCGGCCCCGTCGTTGCCCCATATTCGACACGTGCAATATCTCGTGGAAGGCGGCCCTTGTTTCGCAGAGCGTCTATCTGTGCCATCGGTGATATTGAGCCCAAAAATGCGCCTTTGGTCTTCCTTTGCCCAATGAGTGGAAGGGAAGGCAATCCAGATAAGATAAGTAAACTATTAGGGACCTACATAGCAACGAAGATTTAAAGCTAGGGAAGAGAAGAAAAGAGAAGTGTCTCTGAATATATATATACATAAGAGTGTATATGCTAGCTATGTGAATCTTGATACCACGAACACAGATAGCAGAATATATGCCAAGATTATACGCAGCTAGCATGACAAATAAATAAAAATGAAATACAGATTTAATTATCTGTATAATAATTGAAATTTTTATCTATTCTCTTATTCAATAACAGATGAACACTGTCAAGTCATATCTTATTAATAATTAATAATTAATAATTAATCATATTTAGAAGTCATTACTTCTGTGAAGAATACATATTAATCTTTGTGAAAACATCAGCTTCACTGCAGTGATTGTGGTGTTAACAAAATACACTGAAAAACACTAATATTAGCAATGTTAAACCGTATGTGGAAGGCAATTACTGCGAAAAGTGCCAGCAGGATCCCTCTATTAAATTCCAATGCCCCAGTATTCAGAGCATGCCTAACTAGACTATGCGCTCCATGCCGCCTTGTTGATACATAAAATCCCCGAGGGCCCTTGTCCTGCCTTTGATGGCCTTGGTAGCCTCATGCCCTGGCTTTTTTCCACCTCCTACTGATATTTCCGACCTGGTCGCCGACCTCATTGTGCGGCTATCATATGCGCCGGCTGCATCTCATCTGTCCGTAATTCCCCTTTATCTTTTCGATAGTTAGCATGATTATTCAATTTTCAATACTCCCTCGCCACCCCAAAAATGCTTACTTGTTGTCCATCGCAAACCAAACACCCTCTGCCACTTCCAGCAAATCCTCTCGTGAGATGACAAAGTCCACTTCCCCTTGGCCAGGTTTGCGGAGCATTATATACTCAAAAGGTATGGTCAAGTTGCTGTCACCGGTTATATATGGTTTCTCGCCAGCCTTCCCTCGCTCAATTTTGATTTCTTGTGTTGCTTGAGGTTCCGGATTGAAAGACATTCTAGGCGGTATTGGGGCCCCACGTTTCCAAGCTGTAATAAAGATGGTCCCACTTGGTCTCTTTATATCAATTGAAAGGGCCATTCTTACTTCATTATTGCTGCTAAGCCAAAATTCCATGTCGCTTTTTAACTTTTCTCGTGTTTCCGAATATCCAACCTCTACAGCGACGCTCGGCCACTGGGTGGTTCTTCCTGGAGGAAGCTCGCGGGGAATCCATGACTTATCAGCTTGCTTCCACCTCTCTGGTGTGTCTGTTCGGGTACTACCTCGGGGAAGGAGGATACGTCGAACACCACACTCTTTTGCCCTATCATCAACAAGTCTTTCAAAGACACCGGCTGCCACCTCATGTGGGAAGGAAACCATTGCCAGGATTAGGAGCTGCAGGTTCGGATTGTAGTCCACTCTGCCAAAGAAGTTGTCTTCGTGCTGTTCAAATTCATCCACTGGGACATTTGTAAAGATCACAAATGGGCTTTGAGTGCTATTTGCGATAAAACGATTGTAGGCTTGATCTGTAACTTCTTGTAAATGAGGAAGTCCTGAATATTCATATTCACTGACATCTGGAGGAAGGTGCAGCTGCTCCAAAAAACTGCGACTTTGCTTTGACAATTTGCCGGTCACTCTTTCTGACTCTTGTGAGTGAAGGGAGCGGGCCAGTGAATCTCCCAAGGGCTCAGAATCTGCCCCTGGTTGTGATATAGGCTGCTGAGTTGCTTTGCTATCCTGCATTTTTATATCCCTGTTGTGATCTAGCTGGCTAGTATCTTGTTGAATGAAAAGCCGGAAGTTGCTGATGATATCCCAAGGTCTTCTTGATGTTTTTGATGGAAGTTGTCCATCCAAGCACTTCCTCATTGACGTCACTGTCACTCCGACAAAGTTGTACAGATCGTCTATCAATTATGAATTTATGATAGCCAAAGCTTGTTAGCTATCATGCTAAGGGCCAGAAAGAGGGCATTCGAGCCATAGCAATGCTTAATTAAACCTTCCAAGGTTGACAGGAGGACCATCCACTTCGGGAAGTTAGATGCCTAAGAACTGCCTAGGATAGGGCGTCCTCCACACCAAGCCTGGCAGATATTTCCGGCTGTTCCTTTTTGAAATAAACAATCCTGGCAGTCTCGAAAAGTAAGGTTATCTTTCTTATCGTTTATATTCATTATTAAATACAGACGTTGCGGCTAAAGCCCCTCATAGTTTTTTTTTTTTTCCGCGTGTAAATGTAAAGTGGTGTATGAGTAATAAACATCTGTATGACTGGAGCTATGTAGCAATAAAAACATTGCCCCAGATGAACATCTGCATTACTGTGAAATAAACTCTATTGACCGCAGTTGTAAGTTGAAACCAGCGCTTATTTAGCCTCGAGAAAGACAATCATCATATTCTTATAAAATCTCTGCTTGCTAGTTAAGAATGAGATTGAGTAGTAGTTAGTTGTACATGTACAACATAATTGATTTTTATTAAATGCTGTCCTCTCTGAGAGTATCCTGCGCCAACTGCTAGTTCTCAAGGCACGGATAATTCAAGAGGTTTCAAAGGTGACTGAGAATATAAAAGCAGGATTTTTTATACTAAATTAAAGACTGATTGTGAAGAAATTTCAAAATTTAAAAGTTCTGAACCTTTTTTTCTTCTAAAAATTTAATGATTTATCTAGATTTTACCAAGGTGGCCCAATCCAATCTGTTTAATGAACTAAAAAGGACAAAACTAACCCTCTGACCATTCCTCTTTCCACCTTCTTTTCCAACGGCAATTTAGATAGAAACATAATGAGCATGCCATCTTTAGATGTACATGCACATATGGAAAAGAACATAAGAAGAAAGAGAAAAAACCGAACAAAAGCAAAAGCCAAAAGAAAAAAAGCGACTGGAATTGAAAGGAGATCAGATAATGAAATTGAACTCAAGACATAGGTCATAATTTTTCTTTGCATATAGTTAGAATCAGAACCATACAAGTAATATAAAATAGAAAAAAACCATGAGAAAAAAAAAAAAAAAAAGGTATTGAAGCTAGGAAGCATAATTGCAAAGCAGAGAGTTTGAAAAAGAAAGCAACAGGCAATTTGGAATTCATTCCGATAAATATAAATAAAAAATAATGAATCAATCATTCATTGCATGCGTGCATTGCCTCGACCAAGAGTTTTCATTCTGCTGGGAGACGGCGGGCAGGTTTTTGATTTGTTTAAGCCCTTGCTGGTGTTAATATAAAATTGGAAAAGGTAGGAGAAGAAAAATAGGTTAACAGCAACAACAAATGCATCGCAAATATGAAGTGGTATATGGTATGAAATGGTAATGACAAAGGAAAAAGAAAACAAAGGGAAAAAACCAATAAATGAAAAATAGTAGAGATAATATACAGAGCAACATTAGTAGTAGCACGGGGAAGATACGGGTAGATAGATCCATAGAGGGATTTTCTGACTCCTATTTTCTTCCCATGTTCCGAAATTTTCGGTACTCAGACTGGCACTGACGTGGGGCGGGGTTGTTTTGTTTATAAATATTAACCCGAAAAAATAGTGGACAGACGGCTTCGTTCGTTGATGGGCAGAGAGGTTTTTGGTGATTTGTTTTGGATTAGGCTTTCCTTATTGCTGCCTTTTTTGGATCTTTTGGATCTTTTTTGTTTGATAAGGTGAAAATTATATATTATACAAGGTAAGTAGGTTGGATGGTCGGTGTGGTTAGGTTGGATATTAAAGTTTTGGAGGGCGATGTTATATATCGAGGACGGCTAGAGATAAGAGGGGCGAAGGGGCGAAGACTCGCGCGGACGGTTTTGCATGCGATGGGAAGAGGTGAGATGGAGTGCATTAATGTAGCGGGTGAAATAGAGTGGCGAAGATCCATCCGGAGTGGAGGGTATGTATGTGACGCAAGGAGTCATGGAGCAAGGTTATATTATTATCAGCGGGAGAACGGTGACTTGGAGGCGTTGGTAAGGTCGTCCTATGCAAGTCAGCGTGAATATTTGAGCTTGAGTAAATAAAGTAAAAGTAAAATGAAAGAAAGCAAGAAAGCAGAGACTAACCATGTGGTTGCACATGGCGACGAAGAGGTCGAAGAAGAGTTTTCCTCCAACCTCCATTTCCATCTGCATAGTGCCACTTCGCTTGAAGGTTGATCTGCTACGGATGATCAGAGCAAGATAGTGCGCACGGAGCTTCGAGTCGTTGTCCGGGGTGTTTGCATAGGCAAAGCGAGCACTGGAGAGAATCGTGCTACATTGCACCGCAACTTGAAGGCCTTGCTTTCGTAGAGCAAGTCGTTTCAGGTCATCTAGGCCGTATTTCTCCGCAGCACAACTTTTTGATAGAACGATATATCGTTAGCCATCGCAGACGACAAAAAGGAAATGACAAAATTAGTAAAGGTGATGGAACAGGTGAGACAAACTAGACAGCGGTATCCTTCAAGATGACAGCCCCGTCAACCTGATTTACAATCGTCGACTCTGAAACCTGCTGACTCGATCCATTCCCTACATTCTCCAGCTCCCATGAATCTCGTCGTTTGTTGTGTATCAGACGGGGGTAGTAATCGCCCTTGTAAAGGTACTCGAGGATGGAAGAGAGGACCTCCGGTTGTTCATCGGGCAAATTGACTCTCTTGCCATGGGACTCGAGGAACTGGCCTCGACAACAAGTGGCAAAGAAGGGTGAGATACACAGGACATCCTCGTGAGCAGCAAAGAGACGTTGATCGGGACCCACGCAGAGGGTTATAATAGCAGAGGTAAGGTTGCTAATCCGAAAATAGAAATGGCACAAGTTAGCAAATAGCATAGCAAGCAGCAAGCAACATGAACCGGAACTTTCTATGTTGACTTACGCGCCAGCTGGAGGGCTCTCTGGTTTGCGAGCTGCCTTTTCTGTTCGTCTAGTGCTTGTTGTTGTTGTTGTTGCAGGATCTCTGGACGACTTTTTTGATCGAGAAGAGGATTTACCAGCTCGATATTTGGAAGAGAAGCTCTCCGTATGGCTTTGGGATGGTCGTCTAGCAAACATGATGTCCAGCGGGATGGCTGTTCTATCCTTATGGGGGATTATTTTAACTGGCCTGTTTCTTGTCTCCAAGAAGCAAATTATCAGCTCGGGAGGCAGGCCAAATATATAACAGCAAGCCTATATATATCCTCGAGTTCGTCAGATTTGAAGTTTAAATCCGGGGTTTTAATTGCCTGAGGACATCCACGGGAGAAGTTCAGGGAAGATAAACGAAGAGAAAGCGAATGAAAGGAAAAAAAAAAAAAGAACAAATTTTTTCCTTCTCTCAGCCAGAAGGGGAGCACGGCCGTCATTTAAGTACAGATATAGGGAGTAATATATAGTAATCCATCCACCCATCCATACAGTACAGGGGAAGGGATGGGGCTACTACTAGGCAGCGCCGCCTCGGTAGCATTAGCAGAATAATTAATAGCAAAAAGAAAACGAAAAGCAGCAGCGGCAGCCGAAAGCGTGCTGGGACATGGCACTATTTAAACCGCAGTATTAATAAGGATGGGATATGCGCATCCTAACATAGGCTGTAACTGACTGGTTTGTTTACTGTTTATCACAAGCTGCGGTGGACAGCCTCAAAAACTCAAAGCAGCAGTAGCGGGCGACGCGGCTTACACTAGACCGACGTGTAAAGTGGTTACGCGAGTTCAGGTGACTCACACGAAGTCATGTGCAGCGCTAGAGTGCAGCTTCAGCCAATCAACAGCTAGGACACATCTCCACCAGCACGACTTGGCATCAGAAGTGGAAAGTGCTCTCCAGGGGTAAGACCTCGTACCGGCTGGTAATGCTGGTAATGCTGGTAATTATCGTACTTAACGGAACAAGAGACGACTCAGGCGAGACATGGAGGACATGGCCCACTGCTGCTTGCTTACTGAGTACGGAGTAATCTGTACTGCGGAATGTGATGTATCAGACCTCAGCAAGCAGAGATTTCTTACAAGCTACCTTGCCTAGGCTTGAACTCTGCAATTTGCCTTGGCGGTAATCGGGTATTTGGCTAGTGAGAGGAACCATCCTACTGGATTCTATCCTATCCTTGCTGCTAAGTTCGAACTGTGGATAGAAACAAGCCTGTGATGAGAGCGCCTGTCCAGGGCACTGACTAACTGATCATGATGGGATAAAGGCAAACGCAGGAACCAGTTCCACTCCCTTTCAGCTCTGTTTCCAATCAGTCTTTGTCTGTGTAACTGCAAGGCACAATCTGCATATCTCGCTCTGCTACCTCGAAAATCGAGTGCAGTCCTTTCATGCGTGAGACCTAGCCTGGGTGCCTACATACATACCTAAGAGTCAAACAGAAATCTGAAACCAAATTCCAGAATGATGGGCTCCAGGGATAGTCATCTTGGCGTGCAGCTCTCTCCCGAACAAAAGCTGCAGGGATTCAAGATGGAATACCCGAAAAACAGGAAGAATGGAGCCAAACTGAAAAAAAGGCTCGATAACTTCTTATTACAGGGCAACTTACTAGCTTACTAGCTTCATGATTTATTTTTTGTTCATTATTGGCCAGGAACAAGGGTCTGATCCTCCCGACGGAGACGGACTCGGTGGAGAGGTCGTGTCGTGTGGCAAGAACTGAACTGAAAGGAAAGTAAATATCATATCACTGGCTGCTTCATGTGAAGTTTAGATATCCGCACTAACCTAACTACTCCTGGAATCCGTGAAATGAGATCCATGGATGTTGCATCCCCACCCAGCCAGAAGAGAAACAAGGGAAAGTTAAAAGTCCTCCCGGGTTGTATGTCTGTGTCTGGAGGTTGTAATTGACGAATGAGATTGAAAGTCAGACCAGATCGCCTCCTCCCAAGACTTAAATAACTCGATACAAATGAATCAGATATCCAGTTATTTCTCGGGTCGTCGGTCGAGCTTCCGGGCAAAATGGCTATGTTTGTAACTCCAGAACAGCATCACTTTGTGCAAGCGTTTGACTGCCTGCTGCTGAGCCCATACTGCCTGATTGCTGCCTTGTTCTGTCAGATGTTGATGCCCTATCAATCACTCCAAGAATACATATTAATATGATGGCACGTCAATGTCGATCTACTGCAGCATGGCGTTCACTGGTCGTGACGAACACACGGCCGTCAATAATCCCCATCTCATTCTGTATTATATCATACATCTATCTATCCGTCTATCAAAAAGTAACACCATACAAATACATATCCCACACGGAGTACAAAACTCTCCAAACCAAGAGAAGCGATCCCTCCACCCCTCGCCTGCTAATAATTCTACTCAGACCTCGTCACACTCCTCAAATTCCCAAAACTCAACACATCCCCAATCCGCCTCGCCCCCGTAAACAACATACACAACCTATCAACTCCACACCCCCATCCGCCAGTCGGAGGTAAACCCCACTGCAACGCCTGCAAGTAACTTTCATCCATCTTCCCGTCCCCTTCCACCTCCACCGCATCTTCCTGAAACCCAAGCTGGATCTCAAACTTACGCCTCTGCTCAAACGGTGAGTTCTCCTCCTCATACATATTGACCACCTCCCGCTCGTCAATGAAGAGCTCCGCCCGCGCCGCTACGATTTGACCGCATGTAGGGTGGATGAATGATTTCGAGAGCGGAGAGAGACACTCTGGGTGGTTGATGATGAAGGTTGGGTCTTTGCATTGCGGTTCGAGGTAGATGGCGCTTAGCCGGTCGAGGAGGCGGGGGAGGGTGGCGTTTGCGGGACGTGGATGGTTGAGTTGTTCGAAGAGCTGGAGGACTTTTGTGGTTGCTTCTTCGGTAGGGGTAGAGGTAAGGTCTGGCAGTTTTTGACCCATTGCTGTCTCGAGATCTGGTATGAAGTCTAGACGTCGGAAGGGGGTTGCGAAGCTGGCTGTGGTAGGGGTTAGAGTTTCTAGCGTTTGTTGGTTTAAATTGTGGATGTGTTGGGAGAGTCCCGTCAATAAGGACTCGGTCAGTGATATTAGGGTTTCGAGGTCGGCGAATGCGTGGTAGAATTCACAGGTTGTGAATTCGGGGTTGTGAGTTTTATCCAGTCCTGTGAAATATATCAGGTTTAGGACATTTCTCCTTTCAATTGCAGAGAATCTAAGAAGAAGCGGCGCAGCGGGCTTACCTTCATTGCGAAAAGATGGGCCGATCTCAAACACCTTATCGAACCCGCTAACAACGAGGCGTTTGAGCCATAGCTCTGGGGCAATCCTCAGCGACAGAGGTCGGTCGGGGAATTCGGTTGCGGATGTCTGGAACGGCCTTGCAACTGCGCCGCCGGCCACAGATGCTAATATTGGGGTTTCGACCTCCATGAAGTGTTTATCCAGGAAAAAGGTGCGTATGTATTGAATGATGGATGATCGAGCTCGAAGGATATCAGCCGCGGTGGGGGAGGAGAGTAACTGAACGTGCCTGTCATATGGCGAAGTTTCTTGTTCTTTGATCCGTATCGGGATATCGTGTAGACATGGCGTGATGAGCTTGGGAAGCTCTGATGCGGTCACGGAGAGTTCCCCACGTCCTGTTCTATGGGGGCTTCCTATGGTAGCTGTTTTCCAGAACCAATTTTATTAAAGTGTTAATGGCGTGTTATAACCTCTTTTTTCCCGCAATAATACGTTGATATACGACTCAGGGTATAATTATGACCTACAGAAAACATCCCCACGCCGGAGTAAATGGTAGAACTGCTTGAACTTCTCTGGTGTCACGCCCATGGCATCCAAACGTCTCTGGTTGCACAGGACCTGCACCTTCCGACCATTTTGCACAAGGTCAAGAAATATCAACTTGCTCCCCGCAATACGTGCAGATTGTATTCTACCTAATCACCTAAGTTATGAGCGCACGCCAACCTTTTTTTTCTTTCTTTCTTCCTTTTCTTTCAGAAAGATGTTCCCAAAATTTAGGCTACATACCATATATAACCACTGAGTCCTGCTCTGCGGTTTCGTTCGGCTTTACATAGTTGTATTTGGAGTGGAATTCGTCGCAGGTGATTGACCGCTTGTCGATGGACAGTCGGGGGTATGGTTCTGGGCAGACATTTCTGATCTCTGCGATTCTGTTTTTCCAGCCTTTTTTATCGACAGGGCTCTCTGCGTCTGGACCAGTTGGTGTATTTGTGGACGACCAGCGGACCGGCCGGAAGGTATGCTGCGTCGTCGTTATTCTCCTCGGGGAAGAAATGTATGAGCGGGTGAATCTAGAAATTTAATTTCGACAGTTAGCAAGTGGATTAAGTTCAGCGCATTGAATATAGCAAGTAATTTGCATTGCATATTTTCAGATTAATATATATTGTTTCTGATTTCTCTGCCATCAGATGGGTAAAATAAATCCCCCTCCAAAGCGTGATCTACAGCGGTCTTGTAAATGTAGCTCGCGAAAGGAATTGAAAATAAGGTTGACAGAGATATGAACATACCTTGCAAATGGCCTATCTAGGCTCACCTGGGATCCCCATCGGGAGCAAGAAGTCATCATCTGCTCAGCGGACGATAACAGTTAATGAGTGTGAAGTTCAATGGCTAGAGAAATCGAAAGAGAAGAGCTATGATGATGGGTTTGGGAGAGATGCCCGCCGGATTTTTAGCTCGGGTAGTTATTTAAGCATTTCCGGATGTGGTTAGACTATTGACTTTATTCTGACGATGAAATTTTGGCTCAACTTCACGCAAGTAATTGAGACATATATATACATATTTCAAATATAGAAATGATAGAAGAGTGCTGGGTAATCAAGCATTATATTCTTCAATATCAATCAGTCTTTAATGGCCCCAGGAAATCTCACCGCCGCTCCAGATAATCATATCACGTGACTTAAAATCAAACTCTAAAATCGACAATCACGGCTGGCAGACTTCATACATCCAAATTGCGACCGCAAACACCAACGATACCCATATCGCGTTCTACAAACTCCTTTCAATTTATTTATTTAGCAAAATCCAATACCAATCCCTCATCAACCCGTGCCCGCCGGACAATTCCTCATCCTGAAACCCCAACCTTACCTTCATAAACCCGCCCAAGATGTCGTTCCTATTCGGAGGCCAACCGAAATTATCTTCGGAGGAGAAAATTAGCAGGGCGGAGATAGAAGTTGAGATGGTCACAGATATGATGACCCGGTGAGTTACAGTCACATTATCCAGAAAGTGTTAGAAAAAAATTTCACCCCAAAAAAAACATACGACAACTGGAGTATTTCAACAGCCAGGGTTTGTTGGTGGTCACCCACCAAACCACGAGCTAGCCCCAGCGAGTGGAAGCCTCTCTCTCTCTCTTTCCTTGTTCATTGGAACCCCAGTTGGTTGGAAACCACTAGAAGACAAGACAAGAGACCATTGCTAACACATATATGTTCATGCCACCAGCCTCTCAAGCGCCTGCATGAAAAAATGCATCCCACCTGACTACCGCGAAGGAGACCTAAACAAGGGCGAATCCGTCTGCCTCGACCGCTGCGTCGCCAAGTTCTTCGAAGTCAACATGAAGGTCTCGGAGAAAATGCAGCAGATGCAAGGGCAGGCTGCCGGCGGCCAGCAGCAGGGCGGTGGTGGTTCTGGGTTCGGAATGTAAAATAATAATAATAATAAACATGATACCGATATACAGGGGGCCGGCCACGGGATGGGAAACGACATGTATACAAGGGAATGACGGTGACGGGATTCATCGGATGGCTCTTCTCTCTCTCTCCTTTTTCTGTGTTCACCATTCTCGGATTCGTTTGATTGCCAGCGTGTCGTACTTTTGTACATTGGAATATAAAGGCGGCTTTCATGTTTTGAGGGATACAGGGTTTGCTTGGTATAGGGAACTGGCTGGATAGGGGGAAGGGTTTTAATTGCGAGAGCAGTGTGAGAAAGATGTCATTGTTCTTTATGGGCATGTGTTTTTCTTCGGTTCGAATTTCTGTGTTACGGCATAGATGTGTGAGGGCGGTTTAAATCTGGCCATGGAGGTAGGTGGGTATTTTGGCCCACCTCCTCTATATACTACTGTGTTCTATCGGGGATTCATTTTTTCTCGTTTTGTATTTTTATCGGACATATTTAGTACGACGTAGTATTTTCTTTTGTATAATTAAGATTTATTTTCCACACACTCTTGGGTCTTGTAAGAAGATAGGCCAATTGGGTCGTTCAGTGAAATACTTTCTTGATTTACTTTGCTTGATTCGAGCTACAGAATGAACGCCTTGCTATGCGAGTAGTAACTATATGTACATGTACAATCAAACGGGGTATAACCGGCTCTTAAGTGATATGCCATATGGAGTACAACAAAACTAAATATCAAAAAATAAAGGGGAAACAGAACATGCTAGTATGTACTTCCCAGAGCAGGGGAGCCGGGGGGGAGAGAAGAAAGGAAGGCAAGAAGAGGCGGCCGACTTGAATCCAGTATCGAGTGATCCATTTCACCGTCCAAGGATCCCACTTCCCCAACCAAACCACGAATCCTTCGCCTTCTGCTTCTCATCCTTGACTAGGCCCCGAACCCGATTTTCGACCCCAATGATATGCCGCTCGTAATCACTCAGTGCAACCTCCACCTCCTCGATCCTCGACTGCAGCACACTAAGCTCATAGTCAAGTTTCGCACCCAGCAGTTCGACTTTCTTAGCACCCTCCATGAGAGCCGAACCTTCGACCGCAACCAGATCAGCAGTATGGGTCTGTAGCGCGCGAAAGTCTTCGATCTTCTCTTGGTAGGCGGAGTTGAGCTCGTCTAGCCGAGCTTGGGCGCGGGCATCGATGTACTCAACAGCGGAAACCTGCTTCTCAGCCCAGGGCGCAATCGTGTCGCGTAAAGCGTGTATCTTACAGCCATAATATTCCATGTCGGATGTGAGGATATCCTCTCGCAACATCGCGTCAGCCGGGGTCATGTCCTTTGCATCGATAGTCGGTTCCCAGTCTGCGATATCGTCCCATGAAAGGATCGTATCTTCCACAGCACTGAACGATAGGTGCCGGGGCCAACGGGAGTCGCATTCGTTCTTTGAAGTCTCGGAAGGAAGTATATAATAGCTTCGTGGACGTCGAAGGGGCATGTCGGAGGGTAGGTTGACTCCTACTAACTCTTCTGGTGGGATTTCGGCATTTTCGAGCGCAATTTTGCCATCTCCTGTGGATATCGCAGCTTCATTGCTGAGTTGCAATTCACTAGTATCTGAATGCTCGTCGTCAGGAATAGGTCCCTCATAGGCTTTAGAGGAGACATTCTCAGTAGTAGGTACTGGTTCGTTCCATGGGCGTTCATACAAAGTTTGGGTGTTATCGTCTCGGTTTTCTGGGTATACGGATGGCAATTGTTCAGCATCCGGGAAATCCTCGTACTGGGTTTGCGTAGACAGCGGTCCGAAATAAGATTCCATGTTTGAATGAGCAGATAGTTCACCTTCAAAATCCACGCCATCCCTAGACCGTTTGTGGTGATGAGATCGTAGCCCGGGTAAGCCAACTGCGTCCCTGAACCGACCAAATCCTGCACGGGCATCTGATACCTTGCCCGTGACGGACCGTTTAAGGCCACCTTTTAATTGCTGTTCCCTGTCATCCAAAAAAGTACCTGGGGAATCAAGCAGCTTCCCAGAATACTCCGTTTCGAGACTATGGCGGCCAGAGTTATGATCGGACGCAGCATCCCGTTTTCTACTAGTCCATCTATATCCGCCACGGTCGTCACTCGTAAAAATCATCGAGTCGTCGCCAGCAACAGAGCGGAAGATATCACTTCCAGTTTTACGTGGCTTTCCATGCCAGAGCCATTTGGGCCGTTCGCCACTAACCAGCTGAACAAATCGGTCCATATCTATGGTTTCGATTTCCGCAATACCAGCTTTGTCACGCCCGGCAACTATTCCCATGACCAATTCACCGCCTTTGCCTCCTAGTTCTGCAACGGTAGATTTTACTGCGCGCGGTACATTCCAGCCATCACCACTCGCAGCCTTGGCAGTGACCCGATGAAGCCGATCTAATGTCTGTCGGTCGAGTCTCCGAGTCCTGTCAAGTTTCTGCGATTTCTGAAAGCTCTCTATGCCTCGTTTTAAAGTCGCCACATCAAAAACGTCCTTGGGAACTGGAGCACCATGCGCATTGAGACGATTCCTCGCTCCCATCAACGTCCCAAGCAGTGCAGAAACCGTCGTTGGACCTAAGATTCCATCGCTTGGCTCGATGTTGAAGAAGTCAGTTCCAATATCAGTCCACCAGTCGTTGATAGCTTTCTCTGTTACGTCACAGAGTAATCCATCCGCATACTCAGGGACCAGCTTATCGAAAATCATCAGCGCCATCTGACATTGCTTTACTAGTTCCATGACTGCTGAATAGAGAGGTACCCGCTCACTCGTCCTGTATAGTTGGTGAAATTTGGCTTGCGTAGCGGCGGTGGGCTGTTTCAAGTTCATACCAGCCCGTCCCGAGCAACAAAGGCGTTTCAGGTCCTCGTTAACAATGAAATCCTCTCTATGTCTCTTCACGTCACCATTAGGTACGGGAATCACAGTCAGGGCAGAAGGGAAACTGCTCAGATTCGTCACCATCAAAATCCCAAGCGGGGTTTCTCGTTTTCGGGCATGAAATTGCGCGACAGCATCGAAGTAAACTTTCAATCGAGGGGACCAGGCATTTTCATCCGTTGGAACACTGAGCACAGCTACTATCGCAATATTTGAAGGATCACCCGTATATGTATTGATGACAAAAGTAGGATGGACCCTGGAGCACGCCCATTGCTCGACAATGTAGATTTCATAGCCCGTCAATGTACGTCGCCTGTCCAACACTATTGTAGACGGGTCTTCCTCTAGATATCGAAAGGCAACAGGATCTGTGAACACAAGCCTCTGATGGCCCTGCTTAGGAGAAGAACCTTCCACCACTTCGCTATGAGGAGGCGTCGAATAGCCTCTACCGGCGGTCCTTTCATCGTGTCGAGGACTCGCAGTGGCAGGGGAGAAGGCACCAGAGTCGTTGGGATAGGCCATGGCAGATCGAGATCAGAATATAAAATAGCCCTATATCCTGTAGGCCCCTTTCGAATAGATAGATGAATGATCGGGTTGCGTTAAGCGCTTGTTGGGTTGGTTCAAGCGGCGGTGTACCTCCGCTGTATCTGCTATGGCTGTGGAGGCCAGGATTGAGCGAAATAGGAGCTGTCAGTGAAATAGGCCATCATCGGTTTGATGGAGGATGGGACGGTTTGTGATTAAAGGTGTGCATCCTCAGAAAATGAAATGTGGTTGTAGGTAGACCGCAAGAACGAAATACCAATGGTTGTAGTCGTGGTGACTGTGGTTTTTGTGGATATTGTTTGTGAAGGTAATGTAGATGCGAGCGTCGACGTCACAAGTGGCTGATAATGTCACAAGACCGGGGGTCTAACGTATTTCCGATATATGTTACAATACGGATACGGTATGATAACGCACTCTTTGCCGCTCGTAAGCCTTAAAATATCCCAGTGATAATAAGTTACGGTACGTGGATAAGCTAAGCCACATCACACGGGGTGATCCGCAATACAGCCCGTACTGCAGTTACATTACAGGAATGTTACATGCGCATGCGGAGTTGGAGCAACTTCATCAACTCTCCAACCACCGCCGCTTGCTCACCTGCTACTTCAACCGCCCATGACCACTGCAGCACCGCCATACAAAAGCACTGAATGAGAGAGAAAAAAGCAGAAATATACCACCTTCACCTTGAAACTTGTTTATCTGGCGGGGACTCTTCGACTTCTATGACTTCGAAGCTCAACCCGGAGCTTCGCGATATGTCCGTCATTCCTCAACGCCGGTAGAGCTCTGACCCAAGGCGATATTCGTTAGATTCCCCCACCACGCCACCAAAATGGATTTACTGCAGAAGGAACATCAACGGCTCTGGAAGCGGGCTCACAGTGGAAAAAGTATCAAAGATGTTCAGGCCACGATTGACCTGCTCCAGGAGGCAAGAGACAATATTGCAAAGAGTGAGTGGCTCCGCATACATAGCTACATACCTACATTCATACACCCCGAAACCGGTAGCAATATCCAAAGTTTGCGGGACGAGGTTTTTGTTCTTCAAGGGCTTTATATTAATATATTATCTACTCAGATCCCAGTTCAGCCCCCATAACTTTGGCAAAGCTACAAAACCCTGTCAAAGCGTCGTTTGATGCGACCAACGAGAGTCTCAAGGATGCTCACAGCGGCCTTAACAAGTACACCAAAGCTCTAGATAAAGTAAGCCTCGCAGCGGTCGGATGTTATATATGGACAATCTTTGACTATGGGAATGGTGTAGCTAATATATTATCTTTGTTTTTCTTCACATAGATATTTAAAGACAAGCCTCTCCCTTATGACGCTCTATCAGCGCAGCCAGCGCTGGTTAACAGAGCTATTGCCATGCACCTACTTCGAGAGGGTCAGTTTTCTGTTGCCTCTACATTTCTATCGGAAGTAGCCAAAAATCCAACACCTGCACAACCCGCTTCGGATCAATCCGATTCTGACTCCGTCGATATTCTCATGGAAATGGAGCAGATGCAATCGGGTGACATCAGGAAACAGTTTGTTCTCATGTATCAAATCCTATATGAGTTGAAAGAGCAGCGAAACTTACTACCGGCCATACAATGGGCCTCAGAACATCGACATCTATTGGAAGCAAGGGGCAGCAATTTGGAATTTGAACTGTGCAGGTTGCAGTTCGTGTGGCTATTCCATGGAGGCAAAA
This sequence comes from [Emmonsia] crescens, assembly GCA_002572855.1. NCBI lineage: Eukaryota > Fungi > Ascomycota > Eurotiomycetes > Onygenales > Ajellomycetaceae > Emergomyces > [Emmonsia] crescens. The sequence goes on from PDND01000094.1 coordinate 17,329, forward strand.
ACCCGCAAACACCCATGGCGATTGGCCGGCAACTGGCACTGGATTATGCCAGGAACGAGTTCTCAACATTTCAGAGAAGGCACCTGCCAGAAATTCAACAATTAATAGGAGCTATGGCATTTTGTCCTAATCTCGCAGACTCCCCGTATAGAAACATTTTTAACAATCCTTCTGCCTGGGATGATGTAGCACACTCCTTCACTCGTGAATTCTGCTCTCTGCTGGGTCTAGCAGCAGACTCGCCTCTGTACATAGCAGCTACAGCTGGTGCGATTGCACTCCCTACGCTGCTCAAGCTGCAAACCATTATGAAAGAGAAGCGTACCGAATGGACTTCTCAAAACGAACTTCCCGTAAGAAAAACTCAACCGCTCCCCTGATTTTCCCCCTTACCTACCCGTCCTCTCCCCATTTCATACGCTAATCACCAAACAAAATGCAGGTTGAAATCCCCCTCCCTCCCTCTTACCAATTCCACTCTATCTTCGTCTGTCCTGTCTCGAAAGAGCAAACCACCGACGAAAACCCACCCATGATGATGCCCTGCGGCCACGTTATTGCCCAAGAATCCCTCATGAGGCTCAGCAAAGGTGGTAGATTTAAATGCCCATACTGCCCGAACGAAAGTCACCCAAAAGAGGCTCAGAAAGTGTTCTTGTAGTCAGACGAAAAGGAACACTTACTTGACGTCTCCTTATTTTCCCCATTTGATTTTACTTAACTTTATTTCATTTTATTTTATTTATATACAACGCATCTCCCTGGACGTTATGTGGAGTTTTTGAGCTTTCCTTTTCAAGCTGACTTTATAAGTATCCTTTACTATGTCATATTCATAGCGGCGCATGGAGTTGGGCGGGACTAACCCAGGGATAGGACAGGTTGGGAAGGACAAAGCAAGTTGTGGTGACTGGAGCAATGAATGGCATATAAATGTACTTCCCCTTTTTATCTGCCTTTCTTATTTCATTTCCTTACATTTTGGATCAAAATGATTTGTCTACTGCGTTACTTTATCTCTATTAATAGACCGATTTGATATCGTCTCACACAGTAAGTTTACAGAATAGGTAATCAACCACATTATCTGCATTGCTAGTATTATGGCTATACTAGCTAAGAAATATAAGGAGGAAATTATAAATAATCATTGCCATATTGTGGCTTTAATTTGAGCCTAATTTTGAGTAACTAAAATCATAAAACTAAGAAGTCTGTGTACATGCACGATGGTTTTCATCAAGGCCCTGTGTGGGAGACAAAGGTAATCATGAAATTTAGCAGATGGAGGGGAAACAGCATATTAAAAGGAGTAAAAGACCCTAGGAAATAATAACAAGAAAGAAAAGGACAAAGAGAAAAGTTATTAAACAAATAAAGCAAGCCTTCCTTCCATCCTCTTATCCACTCATCCGTCCATCCGTGAACAACACTTCAATCCCATTAACGCCGCAGGAATCAGGCATAAAGACAACGTAAAACGCATACCTCCAGCTCCTTCACCCCTTTCATCTCTCCTTAACTAATTTAGCTTTGAACTCGCAGTAAGATTCTGAATATTCTTCCACTCCTCTACCTCCTTCGCTGTCGGGCGCCTCTCATCCCCCTGATACCGAATAGGTGTTTGTCCCGGGATCCTCCGTAATTTAAACCGATGCAACATCGTCTGCGTATCCAGCACCTCCATCCCATGAATTTCATAGAGCCCATCGTACCGGAAACCTGCAACAGGTCGATAAGGGTTAATCATTGGCAGCTTAGAGCTGCGCAGGACGCGGATGGGGTTTCGTTTCTCATGCGATTCGATCATTAACTTCGTCCCAGCGGATATTTGGCCATCTTTGCCGCGCGTGCCGCAGTATGAGATGACATCTCCCTGGTCGATGTCTGGGTACCCTTTCCCCGCAGAGCTGAGGATGATAGACACCGCACCAATTTTGTCACGGCCGGAGATTCCTGCTTCCATTTCGCCATGTGCGCCGTCACGTATTGCTGTAATTTGTAAGGGGAACCATTGGCCATTGCGCAGCTCATTGTGGCCGAGAGCGATACTGTCCTTTCTGAATTTGAAAGTATGGTCTAGTCTGCGGGAGGTTCTGGCACCTTCCCCGGTTCTGATGCCACGAAGTAAATTCGGGTCGAAGTCCCCACGTTCCCAACGGATGAGGATCGCTTCGCAATCCAGCTTGATGTCCCAGGGGACGGTGCTGTCAAGGCTGTTAACAATGGCTGGAAGGCCAGTGTCGTGATCCATAAACTTTTGAAGGAGGGAAGGGAGAGCTGCACTGATTTCATAGAGTTGAAGTTGTTGGACGCGGTCCCGCATTTTTTTGAAGATGGTGGCGCGCTCACTCTCCGGTGCAGTGGATGCTCTTTTGAAGAGCGTGAGCAGTGGGAGCACGTCATCAGCTGACCTTTGGAGTCGAGTTTTCTCTTTCGTTGAGATGTAGCGGAAGCTAAGGTCAGAGAGTTAGCTATGTTGTTTTCTCAACGCGATATTTTTTTTAATTTCGTTGCAGAAAGGTTTACAAAAAGGAAAGATACTCACGGCGCGTTTTCGCGAGCGGGCCTGGGGCCCGTAGGTTTCTGTTTGCGCTTGGGGACGGGAACCCCTGGACCAATTCGACAGTCTGACAAGCCATCCCTCGCAGCTCTTTGGCATTCTTCGGAGACAGCACAAGTGCACTGAATGGGATCGACAGTGGGTCTCTTTCTCTTTGAAATTGGCCTTGCTGCAAGCTGTTGTATGGCGATTGGGCGATCCGCGCGCTTGGCAGTCTCCCCGAGGGCAGAAGCAGACATAGTTTCTTCTACCAACAAGTTGTTGCTACGGCCTGCAGCCGTGGTGCCAGTGACAGGAGTAGTCCTTGCTGCAGGTGTTATAGATGTCTCCGTATTCACAGTAAAAAGCGTGTTGTTGGACTGCTTTTGTCTCAGTTCATTGAGACGCGCCTCGAATTTTTCAGAGAATGAAGGGGTTGAGGGAGAGATCCCTTGTCTTTCATTCGACTCCGGCTTTATATAACCAGGCTCCATTGTAATATAGAGATTGAAGAAGAAAAAGTCTGCTTACAGCTTTAATCAGACCATCAAAAAAAAACTTCACAGAGATATAACTGTGTAGAATGTGTGATTTCAAGTGATGAAAGAAGATGACTCGAAAGGGTGAGAGGATAGCAGTAATGAGAATGCTAAGCAGTATTAAGTCTCTGAGAGAATCTTCTTATCATATCTGAATGTATGGGTAGGTTAATCTGATAAAAAAGAGAGAGATTATATAGATGTAGTTGAATGAAGTATCTTTGCAGCCGTTGTATGTACAAGTGCAAGTTGTTACAGAGGAGTTTGTTTGAGTGCTGATTTTTATCGAGTGCAGAGTTGACGCAGCAACAGTCGGCAGTTGAATTATTAGTAAATAGCACAAATCGCAGCACTTCAGATTCTAAACCAATACTGATACTTATTATTCTATTTAACTTTATAAACAGTGTATATGCAATAACGTTCTTCTATATTGTTTTCTAGACATTGACATTGAGCTCAGTAACTCAAGTTATGACCAAATACCTAGTAGTGGTGAGGGCCAATTTCTCGGCCCTAAAACCACTCGGGACCCTTTAACTAGCTTCCCCGCAGTGGGCCTAACTTTAGGCTTCGGTTTGCTCACTTTAGCGACTGATAGACGCCAATTCTGCCCGCGAAGCCTAAAAATAGCGGGGCTGCATTGGATACCCCGCCACAGTCGTACCATCGGGAGAGCTACATCTAAGCTTGTCGGAGTCGGCCGATGCGGCGATGCCCTATGAACTATACCAGAAACAACAACCAGTATAAGAACCGCTTCCCGCATGAATAAATATCCCAGCCTGATAAAAAATGTTGATCTCTTGATGCTCTCAACAGACATAAGAAAAGTCTAACACGGTATCAAAATGGACTCCTCAGCGCCCATCCAAGGACACGCAGTTACTGTTAGCCTAAAAGAGCTTGAAGAAGGTAATTATATTTCTTCGTTCTACATATACCATAAGTTAGCCAAATTATGTAGACGCTGACTGCTTATGTATAATATAAAAGGTACCGTTTCATTCGAAACATTAACGAAAGCTTTTGGCCCCTCTTCTCTCGGTATCATCATTGTGAAGGACCTCCCGGCCCGCTTCAAGGAGCTGCGCGCCGCAGCCCTATCAAATGCCTCTTACGTAGCTGCACTTCCACAGGATGAGCTCAGTATGTGACTTGTTATCTACAGAGCTAAACAGTTATTCACTTGAGACGAGGCTAGACTAATCAAACCCCAAATCCTCACAGACATCCTCTCCAGCCCCGCATCCAAATACCTTGTTGGCTGGTCCTGTGGCAAAGAAACTCTCCGCTCCGGCCACTTCGACACACTCAAGGGTTCCTACTACATAAACTGCGCATTCTACCAGGACCCATCCTTGCAAAATGCACCCGAAGAGGATTTCCCGGATTTCCCGCAGTACACGGCCCCGAATATCTGGCCCGATCCGCAGGAGCTGCCCACTTTTCGCAGTAGTATTGAGCAACTATGCACTTTGATCATTGATACGGCGGCATTGGTGGCGCGCGCCTGTGATCGGTATGCGCTGGCCAATATTGAAGGGTATAAGAGCGGCTATTTGGAGCATGTTGTCAAGACGAGTTTGACCACTAAGGCGAGGTTGTTGCATTATTTTCCTCCGGTGGAAGAGGAGGGGAAAGTTGAAGGGAAAGGAGATGACGATGCTAAGGACGCAGCTGAGGATGACTGGTGCGCCACGCACATTGACCACAGCTGCCTCACTGGCCTCACCTCCGCCATGTTCGTCGACGAAGAGGCAAATCCACCTACTTTATCATCATCTAACAATATCCCCGAATTACCTAAATCCCCGGACCCGAAGGCAGGGTTGTATATCCGCTCGCGGACAGGGCAGGTTGTCAAGGTGAATATTCCCAAGGATTGTCTGGCGTTTCAGACCGGGGAGGCGCTGGAGTTGATTACGAAGGGGAGATTCAAGGCCGTGCCGCATTTTGTGAAAGGGGTGAAGAATGTGAAGGGGAAGGTCGCAAGGAATACGTTGGCTGTATTTACACAGCCGAATTTAGGAGAGGAGGTGCAGGAAGGGAAGACGTTTGCGGACTTTGCGAGAGAGGTGGTGGAGAGGAACCATTAGGTTTGCTGTATTAACTTATAAATGTCGTGTGTTATTAGGATGGGCTAGGTGTAGATTTTTTATATATATTTTCTTGATCGAATGTATTTAGTCTGTTTGAAACGTCTAGCTATGTTATACACGCCTGTATGGTGGGTGTGGCAGTGCTTTAGCAAAAGTACGGAAAATACCCCATAACTCGGAATGAAATTGTATGCTCCACTGACATTTTGGAAGTCGGCGGCTGTCTTAAATGCTGAAAAGGGGATATAATACAGAGGTATCTCGCTAGTAGTACACAGTGAAAGATTTAAAAAAAGACAATGCGGAACAAAGAGTAAGTGTGCAGTCCAGGTTAACAGACATGACGCAGGCAAAATGAAATCAAAATGGAAATGAAAAACTTTGAAAACTAACAAACTGCCTGGCTTTCAAGTATGTAGCACTTCCGTCTCCCAAGAACCACAAACGCCTCCCTCCTGTGTAGTGGAAGAAATATTAAAAAATTGTCGATTGATGACGCCGGGAAGTAATCTATTATATGTATTTGACTCTCTTCGCCTTCGATCCGTTGGACGGTCGGTAATCGCCGCCTTCGCTCTCCTCCGTACCACCACGTGCTGGAGGTATCGGCGGGAGAGCGCTCTGCAATTCGTCACTTTCGTCACTCTTGCTACTCTCACTATCCTCAGAGTCCTGTGCTTCGACGTCCGAGGCAGCAGCAGACGTAAGGTCCATAAGACTCTGGTTTGCTGAAGGCTCCAGTGGCCCAAGTGCGCTAGTGACCAGTGAACTCATCTTACCCACATTTTCAAAAGTGGACGACGCAGTTCTGCCGCCAATGAGTCCCGCCCGTGGCCTGCCCATCGCACGGGGGATTTTGGCATCTCTGATATCTGCACTGGTCGCGGTCCCATCAATAATGTGCAGGTTTGCGCGGAACATCTTGGAATCTCTAGTGTCATCATATATGCCGACTTCCTCCAAATTCAAGCTTTCAAGAGCAAGAGTCTCGACCCTGGAATCTCCGCAGAACCATTCGTTGCCCGGAGTTAACCGTTGATCGGTCAATCGGCCATATTCGCGACCTGCTATCACCCCTTCTAAATCGAGTCCGAGGGAGAGATCGTCAAACATGAGGCTCATGAGCTCTGATTCGTAGCAGCGACCAACAACATGATCTAGAGATATCTGAATACGATGATTCTCTGGTTGCATGCGGTACCATTTCCCATACCCACGCATTCCCACGCACTCGAAAGAATCGATGACTTCCGCATCAGTAAGAGGTCTCGGGCCAGCGATCGAATCCGGTTCACGATAAGCATTTTTCGGTGCGAGGGTGTAGGCTTTGCCCACAAGGCGCACTGTTGTTGACTTGCATAGCAGGGGAGAGGCGAGGTCGGCATCGCAGTTCCTGAGCTTGACCTGAATGCTCTCGAGGACTAGCACATCAGTGACCCGATCGTGTGGATCTGCCGAAACTGATTGTGACCGTGGCATGAGTCGAATGCCATCACCTTTGATCAAGAATTCGGAGCCAATAAATATTCCTTTACAATATACAGTTGCGTCCGGCCACACCCCCTTGAAATGGTACTTGTCGACCACGGAGAACGAAGACATGATAGTGAGCGCGTTTTTAATAGATGGATGATATTCGTCAGGATGGATGCCCTGTAAGAATATCTGCCAGTAGTTCAGAGGGCGAATGCAGCTCAGTGGTACATATTTGTATTGGCGCGAGAGGTTCTTGTTAGTGCTATTTGGGTCTGGGAATGTTTCTATTCGGAAGCCAGACTTGTTGACAGCAAATTTCTTATCGGTTTCCGTAATTATATCTTCGAGAATAGGAGGCTCCTCAGCCGCTTGCGCAACAGTTCCTGCTCGCCATTCGGGGGTGCCAAGGAATTTGCGTCTTTTCCGGCAATACATTTCGAAGCTTTCAGTAGCCCAGTTGAATTTAAGCTCCGTCCCCTGGAAGGAGTAGCACCACAGAACAAGTTCACCAAGGCGGGGGATAAACGAGTGTTGCATAAACGTCCTGGTTAGGTGTTCTTGTAGCGCGTTGCGTTCTGCTCTCCAGTCCATACTTAATTGTTCCTTGATCGATTGGTTGATGCTGCCTTTGTCTTTTAGTTTGAAAACTAGAGTTTTGAACAAGTCTGGTGTTCCCTCCTCATCCTCAGCTAAGTATTTTCTCGTTTTTGGGCGCCCTATATCCACGAGCAGATGTCAGAGGCCACGTTTCGATGAAGAGACCGGGATAAATCCCCAAATGGCAAACGGATCAGTCCCTTACCGGATCTGCCTACTACACCATTTGTGGGTGTGTTCGCTCCACCAAGATTGGGCTTGGGTTTAGGACCAGGCTTGCGTCGCTGTTTCGCCATGGTAGGGTCGTCGTAATTAATTGCTTGCTTACCGGCTCTGCAGAGGTCGCAGCGGCATGGAGCAGCACCGTGGGTCATTAAGTAGTAGAAATGGGGCCAGAATCGATTTGGAGAGTTAAAGTAGTGCCCAGACGGGTGGCCATACAGATATTTGTCCCGCTGGTGTTATTTTGATGCCAATCAGCTTGTGTTCATGAACACAGACATATCCACTGGCAGAGATACTAGTAGTACTGACAAGCTCGGGATTGTGTTGACGTGCCCGGGACATATACACATATCCTTCGGGCAGTTGGTCAAGAATATAATGTTTCCCTATACTCGAGCGGATTTGTATCAATTGTTAACATGGCAGCTATTGAGTAAAAAGGGGGGATCAACATAGCAGTAAAACTAATATATGGAATCTCAAACTCAAGACAACACTAAAATATATAAGGTGACAAAAACTTTGAGCTTCAATTATTCATGCATCCTCAATCAAGTTCTCCAAGACTTGAGAAGAGTAAATACGGAGAAAGAGGGAAGATACAGCGCAACAATATTGCAGGGTACATTCAAGCAATTAATATACAAAGCAGTATTCCGAACATGAAACTGAAATAGTACGACAAAGAAAGGGTGGATATTGAATAGATCAAAGACACTAACTAACCTGGTCTTGCCTCGCCTCTCTCTTTCATCCACATACTGGCCAGTTTCAGCAGGTAAAGATGCGGATCTTCTCTTTCAAATCGTGAATTTCTCGGCCAGAGATTTCTGTCTCCATCAGTAAACGTCTTGTGTATGGGGACCTCGACGACGCCGTCTTCATCTTCGACGGGCGGCGAGTGGAGAGGCGGCATAGTTTATCGAAAAATTATGAATCGACCAGCTAAACAGGAAGCTCTAATTTTTGTTTCATTTCAAATTACTTTCTTTCCCTAGAAATGAAATTGTTGACGCGTTTTATGAATTTTTAAGAAGAAACAAAATAATAAATCGAAAAATAATCGAGAAATTCAAAGGGTTGAGCGCGAGGAACAAACGTAGTCACGTGGAAGAGATGAAGCCGCTGATCTGATTGGCGCATTCATACCTAGGAACAATCTATCAGCTAACGTTCAACTTGAGAACTTGCAGTCTTTTGGAAGATATTCACAAGATAGGTATCACCTTTGAAATGAAGAGGAGGGCTATCAGTTGTTCTTTTTGGATTGTGTTTTAGCTGCTTATAGCTGACAGTGTGATGCAAAACAGGTGCTGCTTTTATTTGGATGCCACCACACCTTGATCATGAGCGACAGTTATTCTCACTCAAGCTCTAGGGACATGATGTACATGTACAGACGACGCTCTCAAAAGTAATGTCTCGCGCCAAAGAAACACTAAAAACACCACAATTATCTTCTGAAATACACACTGAAATTAATACAAAAGACTCTGAATCTGCTATTTTTGAATTATTTCACCCTGCTAGCTGCAGACAACTGTGTAACGTGCCAGGCGCCGCAGCGGAGGATCTGCAGTGATGTCACAGAGGGGTGATTATATAAGAAGCCAAAGGAATAGGCTTGACCAGTTGCTAAACCAGAAAAGATGTATACCTATATAGAAGAGATGCTATCTTATCAAAGATACTATCTATAATATGAGGATTTGTATGTATATTTCAGTAACTCAGATATATTAGAAATGAATCACTGGTCTCTAGTAGTATAAGTCAGCTAGCTAGTTATATACAATGTCTTCACAGAGCCTCTCACTCTTTCTCTATAGAATGAGATGCTGTATTCTGATTAGAGAGAGCAGAGACATCTTCTTACTCTCTCATTAAAATATCAGTAGTGTTATTATATAATATACAGTTCTTTATTCTTAAGAAGAAGTATTTAAAAATAATCTAGAGATGATATTATATAGTATTAATTATATAAAGTTAAGAGAGAGTGTCATCTCAGCAGCTTGATAAAATCTTATAATTATAATAATTATCTTCTCTCTTAAGAGCATTATTTCAATACTCTCATTATTATTATTTTAAAAAATATCAATCTTATTATACAGTAATGAGTTATTAGTCAATCACACACAGCTGTGATAAAGAGTTATCATAATAATTAATTATATAGAGTAAACAAAGAAGATAGATAAAGAATAGCTAAATATTATAATTTCTCACTAATAATAGTTTCTTTCTTCAATTATTATATTCTCTTTCTCAATTCAGTATATAGTATCTATATACAGTTTTATAGTGAATAGAAATCACAGCTAATTATTAATATAGATTTTCTAAGCATTTCTGTCTTTTATATATGATTTTTTCAAGAAAAATGATATAAAATAATAAAATGCTAATAAATTGAATAGAAAATTTAAAAAACTATTCTCTTTTTTTTTTATGTTTTTTCTACTTCTCTCTCTCTATTAATAATAAGTTTATATTTATTTCAGAAGATGTATATCAGCTACTATAGATAGAAAGTTATTAATATGAAATTTACAGTGCTTAAATATTAACTGTGTGAGACAGCTGCTATCTCTACTGCAGTTAAAAAAATCAGATTAGTAGAGATAAAATAAAGCTGTGAAATCACTGTCTCTTCTATATCTATATCTCTGATGAAGACAGTAGCTGTGTTAACAGCTACTCTCTTTTCTATATTTATACTTATATCTCTTACTCTCATCTCTGCTTATACTGAGTATCAGAGCTCTGAGAACAGACTCTGTGAGAAAATTTTTTATACACTGACTTTTAAGAACTCTGAGAAGAAATCTTCTTAATAATATATACTGTATCTGTTAAAGAGATTATTCAGTTTCAGATTAGCAGCTTTTAGAAGCTCAGTTTATAGAATCTCTCTCTAAGCTATTTCAAGATTTTCTCAGAGTAGTTCTGAGTTGAAAATATAGAAATCTATGAATTCTATCTTCTCTTTAATAAATATAATGATAAATATTATTTTTAAGAAATCTTTTACTCAGCTTTTAATCAGTATCTTCTACTGTTTATACTGTATTAAATAACTGAAGATTGAAGATATTTTCTACTTTTAATCTGAGCTCACTCAGTGCTGTTTCTATTATATCAAGAATAATAATTTTTATCTTTCTATATATTTTTTATCTGTGATAACATCACAGCAGTACTGATAAAAATAGATATTAATTCAATTTAAAAGCAGAGTCTTGATTCTTCAAGTGTTAATAAACTTTATTTAAACTGAGAAGATCTCTCTGACTCAATTGAAAAAGAAAGAGAAGAAATGAGTTTTCAAGATAAAAAATTATCTCTGTAAAGCCTCTTTTAAAAAGAGTAAAACTAGTGTTATTATTGATAATACTTCAGAGATAGAACAGTTACTAAAAAAAATTTCACTTTAATTAAAATAGATAATTAAAGTTCTTTATTATTTAATATATAGTTTTAATTTCTAATATGATACTGTATTACTAATAACTTATAGATAGAATAGTCTATACTCTCAGTTTCTCAGATAAAGAAGAAGTTTGATAAGAGTGAAATAATAAAGAAGTGAGATCTTTGAACAGTTTTTTAAATTTCAGCTTCAGTTTTATTAGACTGAGACTTTGATTTAATATAAATTTATTTATTTCTCTCAGAGATGTTAATAAAATATTCTCTATTTCATTTATAATTTTACACTGTATAATCTTGTTAAACTTCTTAAAATCTTCAAAAGTAAAATAGAAGAAAAATGTTATATCTACTTTAAAATACTAATACATCACTGTAAACTTATTTTTAAAAAACTCAGTGAGAAAAAAAGTGTTTCAACAGCAGATCTTTCTACACTCTGAGTATATAATAGAGTAGTCTCTATTTATTATTTTATATCTCTCTATCTCTTTATCAGTGTTATTTAAATATCAGAGAGATTCTTATAAGTTTTTCAATAATAAATAATCTTTTCATTTAATAAAATATTGAATCTTGTTATAGTGAATATACTTATTCAATATTTTCTTTATAAAATACTCAGTCTCTTCTTCTATTTTAATACTCTGTGACTGTGACAGCTCTGTACTGAGATATTATTTAAACAGCTTAAAATAGAAGATATAAAAAATAGAATGAATTGATTTAAATTCAGAAGTTAACTTTAATTTATATACTTATTTTTCTACTATTCTTACTATAGAAAACAGCTTAAATCACTGATCACTCAGCTTCTTACACAGTTTCATTATCTTAATATTTTTAGCTAAAAGTAGCACTTAATCTTCTATTAAAAACTTCTTTGATAAGTGCTTTTAATTGTAGTACTTCATCTGCTTTTCTTGAGTATAACAGATACTTTTCATCATCTTTTCATGAATTCTATTTAACTTTTCTAATCTCATTGTTATCTCAGATATTAAAGAATACTCTCTATCTCTTTCATTTACTATTTATCAACTACTTATCTCTCTCTTAGAAGTATTATTCACAACATCTCTAGATAGCATGAGATTATATCTGAGAAGTGAAAAGAATGAAGACATCTTGATAGTGATATTCTTGATATTATTATAAGTGAATTAAGCAGTGAGCAGATATGTTAATCAATCATTTTAATAATAAGAACAGAACACTTTAAAATAATTTTCTAGAGTCTGATTCTGATATTCAGTCTGATTATCTATCTGAGAATGAAAGACAGTACTGAGAAGATGTTTTATTATAAAATAATAGCAGAATGCTGATCAGTAATAACTAGTAAAGAGAGATCTATAATCTGTAACTATTAATTTAGAAGTATCATATTTATAAATGATAGTATTTAAAAAGAGATTAGCAAGCTCAGAGATCTTAATCTTTTTTATTATAAAAATATATTTAGTCATCTTTATAAAGTAATTGATGATAATAAGAATTGAATTAAATTCTTTCACTTTTATTAACTTCAGTAGATTTATAATGAAATTCATTGATAGATTTTATCAGAGACTCTTAGATATCAGCAGTAATAATAACTTACTATATTACTTATATCATGATATCTTTATTCTTTGACAGATTTTATATATATTAATATGTTCTTTAATATCTGCTCTAAGCTCATTTTAAATATATTTATATTTCAGAAGTTTCTCAGTCTTCTTGATACTGAAGTACTCAGTATAGAAATTATTATAATAAATCTATAATAGCTCTTGACACACTGCTCTGCTCTGAGAAATGAAGACTGAGTCATTCTATAATAGAAATTCACAATTATTTAATTATCAGTGACTTAATTCTGTGACAGTATTTTCACACTTTGAAGATTTCTCATTTAAGTTTAATCTGAGTTCTTTCTTCTTCAGCTTCTCTATTTAAACTACAGTTAAGATGTTTCTCTTCTGCAACTTTTTAATGAATTCAAGAAGCTATTGAGTTGAAAGTTTATAGACTGTTTCATTCTCTGCTATCTTTATAGTAGATAGATATAATATGAGATGTTTATAATCATCAGTATCAGTTTCTCAAGAGAACTTGAAAGTTTCTTCTATCTACTTTATTAAAATATACAGCTGTTTTCTCAGCATCACTCTTGTAGCAGACTACATCTGATTAATAAATCATTTCACTACACTTCATTAAAAGCATACACTTCATGAATTCTGCTTCTGAAAGCTTCAATTCTTAGTCAAAACCTCTGTTAAAGCTCTTATTCTTTCACTTCAGAGTCTGCTCAGAGCTTCATCTCACACACATATAAATATTTACTTTCACTGAGATTCTTGCATCTCTTCTTTTTCTTCTCTAATGTTTTCTATTTTATTATATAAGCTCTATATCTAATATCAATCTCTTCAGTATAGATCTGTTATACTTAGAAAACATTCATCATCTTCTTATTAGAAATGATTAATCATTAAAAAGAGATATTCAAACACATAATAATACATGAGAATAAGAAGAAAAATGACTAGCTAAACAGACACTGAGTTTCTATTAAATAGAAGCTTGCTTATCAGTCACTCTGATCTTATAATAAGATTTTATAAAAAAGAATATCAGTGAAAGACTCAAGAGTTCTGACACTCTAGATATATGAAATATTCTTATAAATATACTTCTTTCAATTTCAAAGAATTTTTAAACACAGAGATAAATACTGTACATTCAATAAATAATATAGTAATATCTATTAATAATAGAGAAGAACTCTTAAATATAAGTATAGATATAATGCTGCAGTGACTCTGAATGATGTTAAAACTGCAGTAACAGCAGATAGCTGATATACATATAAATTAACAATGTCAGTATAAGAAAATTCAATGATTAACTTAATAAGAAATCTCTGCACAGATAATTTTAACACTGACTGAATCAGAGATAAATTCTCTGAATGTAGTATAGTTATTAAAGAAATATCTAGATATCTCTGCATATTTTAATACTTTCAATCTCACTCTCTATCTGTCATGAAGATTGAATATACTTATAAAACTAAGTGTATGTAGTAGACTATGTCTGATTAATAGATCATTTCACTACACTTTATCAAAAGCATATACTTCATGAATTTTCACTTCTGAAAGCTCTGATTCTTGACTAAAACTCTCATTGAAATCTCTATTCTTCTGCTCTGAGATCTGCTCAGAGCTTCATCTCACACATATATAAATATCTACTTTTATCAAGATTCTTACATCTTTTCTTTTTCTTCTCTAATGTTTTCTATTTTATTATATAAACTCTATATCTAATACTGATCTTCTCAGTGTAGATCTGTTACACTTAGAAAACATTCATTATCTTTTTATTAGAAATGATTAATTATTAAAAAGAGATATTTAAATGTGTAACAATGTGTGAGAATAAGAAGAGAAATAACTAGTTAAATGAATGCTGAGTCTCTACTAGATAGAAGCTTATTTATCAGTCACTCTAACTCTGTAATAAGATTTTATGAAAAGAATATCAGTAAAAGATCTGAGAGTTCTGATACTCTAGATGTATGAAATATTTATATAAATATACTTCTTCTGATTCTGAAGAATTCTTAAATATAGAAACAGATACTGTACATCTGATGAATAATATAATAATAATAACTAATAATATGAAAGAACTTTTAAATGTAAGCACAGATATAATATCACAGTGACTCTGAATAATATTGAAATTACAGTAGTAGTAGATAGCTGATATACATGTGAATCAATAACATTAATATAAGAAAATTTAATAACTAATTTAATGAGAAACCTCTGTGTAGATAATTCTGACACTGACTAAATTAGAAATGAATTCTCTAAATACAGTGTAATCACTGAAGAAATATCTAGATATCTCTGTATATTTTAATACTTCTGATCTTGCTCTCTACTTATCATGAAGATTGAACATACTTATGAAACTAAGTGTAGATAAAAATATTATTAATTTATTAATTAATCAGAGTTAATATATCAATGACTGATTAAGAGACTGCATGAAATAAAAGTTTTATTCATAAATAAAAATGTATGAATTAATATTATATATATCTGATAATATTATTAAATATCTCAATGTTCTATTCAGAGACACTGCTATACAGTAAAAAGTATTAGATTAATTACAGAGTATCTGATAAAGAAATATTTCTCTTATAATATTTATCTCTGATTTTGATATCAAGATCTTAGAAGTAGATAATTAATCTTGAAAGAATAGAATAAAAATCAGTATACTGAAGAAAACACTGACTTTTAAACTACTATAAATTTTTATAAGTGTTAATAAAACTCTGACTTATGAAGCTTTCTATATATAACTCTGAATATTGAATAACTGTTTTATCAAGCTCAAGAGTATATAGAACAGTGATAGAAAATATTATATCTTGATCATTTATATATCTGTATCAAAGAATAACACAGATATCATGAACTGAGTAGACTTTAATATTTATATATAGACAAGAGTCTCTACTATCTGAACAGACTTCTAAGTTTCAGAAATTATTTTTAAAGAAGTGACTGATTAATATTAATGAGAAGTGTGTATTAACTGTAACTGACTAAAATATATAGTTTTCAACTACTGATTTATCTATCTACTCTTTTATCTAAAAAAAAGATCAATATCAGTAGTCTACATTAATTATACTGTATTAGAAGAAGATTTGAATAATAACTATAAAAATACTCTGATGAAACAGAGAAAAGACTAGCTTCTACTCAAATTTATAAGTAGAAGCTTGAAAAGATCAGATAACAATAATTTGAAGAAAAGATAATAATAAATATAATTTTTATATCTATTATAATAAATAGTATATATAATATGAATATCATGATAGACAGTGATCTATATTACTATATAATAATTAAATCTTCAGTTGTAAAACACTGTAATCTTCAGTATATTCTTTTACTGAAGCTCTGACTTTTTATAGAATTCAATGACTTAAAAAATGTCTGCACTCATTATATAATGAAACTAGATATTAATATCAGAGAATATTAATATAAAAATACTTATATATACAAAGTTAATAATTTTAACTATAATTTTATACTAGAACTTGTCTGACTATCTGAATAAAATATCTTATTAAACACTTAAAATAGAAGTTTAATATTCTCTAATAATGATTAAGTATATGAAAATGATGTTTATAAGACTATGAATCTTGCACAGATCTCTGCTAATACTTATAAAATACTTTGAAAAAGCTTCTAACAAAGTTATTAATAGTAGAACTGTGTAGTAATCTACTCTATCAGTTTAGTCAATATTAAGAAAGCTCTAGAGAAGTTGTTCTGAGTTATATTAATAAATTTTTATACAAAGCTCTCTCAGTAATATCATGAATATCTAGATATCTTTTAATAAAATAATATTATAAACTTACTTCTCTTACAAGAGTCAGAAGTAGATCACAGTATTAAACTAGAAAAGAAGAATAATAAGAACTCTGAATCACTGTGAGAATCTCTCTATAATATATTTCAAGATAAGCTTCTTCTTCTTTATAAGACACTTAACAATCTACTGAATAAAGAATTTATATATATTAATAACTCTTCTGCTGCAGCTTCTATTCTCTTTATAAAGAAATTAGATAAAGAACTTCAATTCTGTGTAGACTATCAAGAACTGAACAGACTAATAAAGAAAAATTATTATTTTTTATCTTTTATCAATGAAACTCTAGCATGTATCAGACAAGCTCAGTGATTTATAAAGTTAAATATTATAGCTACTTTTTATAAGATTTATATCACTGAAGATAATAAATAATTTACAGTATTTCAAATATAATACAGTCTCTTTAAATGAGTAGTTACACTTTTCAGACTAGTTAATATTTTAAGTATATTTCAGAAATATATTAACTGAGCACTTCAAGATTTTCTTGATGAATTTATATTCATCTATCTTGATAATATTTTTATTTTTACTGATAAGTTCAGAGAAGAGTATTAAGAATATATATAAAGAGTTCTGTAATAATTACAAGAGACAGATCTATCAATAAACATAGATAAATATAATTTTAAAATTAAAAGTACAAAATATCTAGATTTTATTATAGAAGCTGATAAGAGTATCTGAATGAACTCTGAGAAGATTTCTACTATTCTTGAATAAGAAGTTTTATACACTGTGAAGAGTGTACAGAGCTTCATCAGATTTATCAACTTCTATTAACAATTTATATAAAACTTCTCAGATATTACTTGATCACTTACTGAACTTATTAAGAAGAACTCAGTATTTCAATGATCAGTGAATACTAAATCTACATTTATATAAATGAAGAAGATGTTCATTAGCACTTCTCTACTAATAATATTTAACTTAGATTATAAAATAGTTATTGAAGCTGACTTCTCTGATTACATTACTGAAGAAGCTATATTATAATATAATGATAAAAATATTCTATAATTATATATCTTTATATCTAAGAAGCTAAATTCTGCTGAATACAATTATGAAATTTATAATAAAGAACTTCTCACAATAGTACACTATCTAGAAGAATGAAACTTTAAACTTCAAAGTATCTTTAAGTTTAAGATAATCACAGATTATAAAAATCTCAAATATTTTATAATCACTTACAAGCTCACTGAATAACAGATGTATTAATTCAAACTATTAAATTATTTTCACTTTATAATATACTATCACTCTGATAGTCAGAACTCAATGATAAACACTCTTTTATAATAAGAATAAAATATGTCTTTTAATACAATAGATGTCTGCTGAATAAATCAAGAGCATCAGCTTTTAAATTTTAAAATATTAGTAGATTATAATAAAACAACACACAGCACAATATATATCTCTCTAATTAAAATACTCTCTTTTTAAACTATCACTGATATTTCAGCTTCTTTTATCTTCTCTGAATCTTCATTAGACAAACTGTAATATACAACAGTTTAAACTGATAAACTTTTTCAAGCACTCATTAAAACAGTATATTAAAAATCATCTCAATTTCTCTCAGAACTATATATAAGAATCAATATCTTAGAATACTTAATTAATGATAATAACACTCTATAATTTTATAAACAATAATGAGTCTTTTATTTCAAATCTCTATACATCTGAATAATATAAAAGATGTATGATTTATATATAACTAATTATTCAGATTATAAACAGCTATATTAAATAATCTTCTGAGAATTCTACTGATCTGAGATATTAAACAGCATCAGATACTTTATTTAAAACTGTAATTATTACTCTTCTATTATTTTATAAAAGAATTATAGAAAAGATCTACTGAAATCACTAGATATCTCTGATAAAATCTGATAAAATATAATTATTAACTTCACTATTAATTTCTTTAAGAGTAAGAGCTGTAAGAACATTCTGATCATCATTAATTAACTGAGCAAAGATATAATATTGAAATCTTGTAATAAAATGAATACTGAACAAGTTACTAAAGCTTTTCTATAAAACTTATTCTATCAGATACACAGTTTATTAAAATCTATAGTATTTAATTAAAATCATTAATTTATAAGTATTCTCTGAACAAGAGTCTGTCAAATTCTCAAGATCATATAACACTTATCAACTGTCTATCACTTCAAAATCAATGATATATTGAAGTAAATAATTTAAACTGTGAAGAATTATTTTCATAAGTTCTGCAACTACTTATAAAATAATTGATATAATCTTTTACTATATATAGAAGTTGCTATTAATGATCAAGATACTGTCTTAACAGATATAAGCTCATTCTTTCTTATACACAGTTATTATATAAAAGTGCTAGATCTTCTAGAACTCATATAATTCACACTAAATTCTCATAGTTCAATTCAAATTACTGATAATATAGTGTTAAAGCTCTGAAATACTCATAATTAAGCAGAGGTTTTTATAATAAGTGTGAAATAAAATTAAAAGAATCAGACTAACATTTAACAAGATCTCATTAAATAGTATAAAATAGAAGATTTTATATAATTAAATCTTAGAAACATACAAACTACACATCTGTCTTGTATACTAGACTACTATTATATAAAATATAAAATAATAGAAGTTCTAGACAGTTATAACTATTATCTTAACACTTTATCAGAGATTTATAATATTTTTTATATAAGCTTACTTCACTGCACTATCACTGATTTATTTTCTTTTTAACTGACTTTTAACTGATAACTGTCAGAGATTGTAGAAGAAAATAATAAATTTAAATAAGAAATTAAAGATATTTTTAATGAAAGACTCTGTGACTGCAGCTGATAATATTTTATAAAATAAGTTAACTATAATTATTCAATCTGAACTTCAGACTCTGTGCTATTCAAAACAGCAGCTCTTGATTAATGAGAAATATATGCTTATAACTCTATCACTCAACTCTCATCTTCAGAAGAGAGAAGCTAATATAGTGAGCTATATCTGATTAATAGATTATTCTGCTACACTCTATCAAGAGTGTATATTTTATGAATTTCTACTTCTGAAAGCTCTGATTCTTAATTAAAACTCTTATTAAAGTCTCTATTCTTCTGCTTCAGAACTCACTCAGAGCTTTATCTTGTATATATATAAATATCTACTTCTGTCAAGATTCTTGCATCTTTTCTTTTCCTTCTCTAATGTTTTCTATTTTATTATATAAGCTCTATATTTAATACTGATCTTCTCGGTGTAGACCTGTTACAGTGTAGATAAAGATGTTATTGATTTATTAATTAATTAAGACTGATATATTAACAGCTGATTGAGAGATTATACAAAACAAAAGTTTCATTTATAAATGAAAATATGTGAATCAGTGTCATGTACATCTGATAATATTATTAAGTATCTTGATATTCTGTTCAGAGATACTACTATACAGTAAAAAATATTAAATTGATTACAGAGCATTTAATAGAGAAATACTTCTTTTACAATATTTATCTCTGATTTTGACATCAAAATCTTAGAAGCAGACAGTTAATCTTGAGAGAATAGAATAAAGATCAGTATATTGAAGAAAACACTGACTTTTAAACTACTATAAGTTCTTATAAATATTGATAAAGCTCTGACTTATGAAGCTTTCTATATATAACTTTAAATATTGAATAACTATCTTATCAAGCTCAAGAGTATATAGAATAATAATAGAAGATATTACACTTCAGTCATTTATATATCTGTATTAAAAAATAACACAGATATCATGAACTGAGTAGACTTTAATATTTATATACAGACAAAAGTCTCTGCTATCTGAACAGACTTTCAAGTCTCAGAAATAGTTTCTGAAGAAGTAATTAACTGATATTAATGAAAAGTGTGTATTAACTGCAACTGATTAGAACATATCACTTCTAACTATCAGTCTATCTATCTATTCTCTCATTTAAAGAAAAGATTAATATCAGCTGTTCACATCAATCACATTATATTAGAAGAAGATTTAGATAATAGCTATAAGAACATTTTAATAAAGTAGAAAAAAGACTAGCTTCTACTTAAACTTATAAGTAGAAGCTCAAGAAGATTGAATAATAATAATTTAAAGAAAAAATGATAATGAACACAATTCTTGTATCTACTGTGATAAATAGTATATATAATATAAATATCATGATAGACAGCAGTCTATATTACTATATAATGATTAAATTTTCAGTTATAAAACACTGTAATCTTCAGTGTATTCTTTTATCAAAACTCTGATTTCTTATAGAATTTAATGACTCAAGAGATATCTGCACTCATTACATGATAAAACTAGATATTAATATTAAAGAATATCAATACAAAGATACTTATATATATAAAATTAATAATTTTAACTATAATTTTATACTAGAACTTGTCTAACTATCTGAATAAGACATTTTACTGAACACTTAAAACAGAAGTTTAATATTCTCTAATAATAATCAAGTATATAAAAACAATGTTTATAAAACTATAAATCTTACACAGATTTTCACTAATATTTATAAAATACTCTGAAAAAGCTCTTAACAAAGTTACTAATAGTAGAATTATATAATAATCTACTCTATCAGTCTAGCTAATATTAAAAGAGCTCTAGAGAAGTTGTTCTGAGTTATATTAACAGATTTTTATACAAAGCTCTCTCAGTAATATTATGAATATCTAGATATTTTTTAATAAGATAATATTATAAATCTATCTCTCTTATAAGAATTAGAGATAGATTATAATATTAAACTAGAGAAGAAGAATGATAAAGACTCTGAATTATTATAAAAATCTCTCTATAATATATTTTAAGATAAACTTCTTCTTCTTCATAAGACACTCAACAATCTGTTAAATAAAGAATTTATATATATTAGTAACTCTTTCACTGCAGTTTCTATTCTTTTTATAAAGAAATTAGACAGAGAGCTTCAATTCTATATAGACTACTGAGAACTGAATAGACTAATAAAGAAAGATTATTATTTTTTATCTTTTATTAATGAGACTCTAGCACACATCAGACAAGCTCAGTGATTTATAAAGTTAAATATTATAGTCACTTTTCATAAAATTCATATCACTGAAGATAATAAATAACTTACAGTATTTTAAATATAATACAGTTTCTTTGAATGAATAGTTATATTTTTCAGACTAGCTAACACTCTGAGTATATTTTAAAAATATATTAACTAAATACTCTGAGATTTTTTTAATAAATTTATATTTATATATCTTGATAATATTCTTATCTTTACTGATGAGTTCAGAGAAGAGTATTAAAAATATATATAAAGAGTTCTATAATAACTATAAGAAGCAGATCTGTTAATAGATATAGATAAATATAATTTCAAGATCAAAAGTATAAAATATCTAGATTTTATTATAGAAGCTGATAAGAGTATTTAAATAAACTCTGAGAAGATTTCTACTATTCTTGAATAAAAAGTCTTATATATTATAAAGAGTGTACAGAGCTTCATCAGATTCATTAACTTCTATTAATAATTTATATAAAACTTCTCAGATATTACTTAACTGTTTATTAAATTTATTAAGAAAAACTCAGTATTCTGATGATCAGTAGATATCAAAGCTGTATTTATATAAATGAAGAAAATATTCATTAGTATCTCTCTACTAATAATATTTAACTCTAACTATAAAATAGTCATTGAAGCTGACTTCTCTGATTATATTACTGAAGAAGCTATATTATAATATAATAATGAAGATATTCTACAATCATGTATTTTTATATCTAAGAAACTGAATCTCACTGAATATAATTATAAGATCTATAACAAAGAACTTCTCACAATAGTATACTATCTAGAAGAATAAGATTTCAAACTCTGAAATATCTTCAAGTTCAAGATAATTATAGATTATAAGAATTTTAAGTATTTTATAATTACTTACAAGCTCATCAAACAGCAGATGTACTGATTCAAACTATTAAATCACTTTCATTTTATAATACACTATCACTCTAATAGTCAGAATTCAATGACAGATACTCTTTTATAATAAGAACAGAATATATTTTTTAATATAATAGATACTCACTGAATAAATCAAGAGCATCAGCTCTTAGATTTTAAAATACTAGTAGATTATAATAGAATAACACACAGCACTATATACATCTCTTCAATTAGAATACTCTCTCTTTAAACTGTTATTAATACTTTAACTTCTCTTACTTTCTCTGAATCTCTGTTAGATAAACTGTGATATATAATAGTTTAAACTGATAAACTTCTTTAAACACTCACTGAAGCAGTATATCAAGAATCATTTTAATTTCTCTTAGAACTACATGTAAGAACTGACATCTCAGAATACTTAATCAATAATAATAATACTCTATAATTTCATGAATAATATTGAGTCTCTCAGTTCAAATCTCTATATATCTGAATAATACAAGAGATGCATGATTTATATATAATCAGTTATCTAAGTTATGAACAGCTATACTGAATAATCTCTTGAAAATTCTACTGATCTGAAATATTAAACAGTATCAGATACTTTATCTAAAACTGCAATTATTACTCTTCTATTATTTTATAAAAAGATTATAGAAAAGATCTATTGAAATCACTAGATATTTCTAATAGAATCTGATAAAATGTAGTTATTAACTTTACTGTTAATTTCTCTGAGAATAAGAACTATAAAAATGTTCTGATTATTGTTAATTAACTGAGCAAAGATATAATATTGAAATCTTATAATAAGATGAATGCTGAATAAGTTGCTGAAGTCTTTCTATAAAACTCATTTTATCAGATATATAACTTATCAAGATCTATAATATCTGATTAAAACTATCAATTTATAGACACTCTCTGAATAAGAATCTATTAAATTCTCAAGATTATATAATATTTATCAATTATTTATCACTCTAAAATGAATGATATATCAGAGTGAATAATTCAGATCATAAAAAATTATCTTTATAAATTCTATAACTATTTATAAAATGACTGATACAATTTTCTTTTATATATGAAAGTTATTATCAATGATCAAGATACTGCTTCAACAGATATAAGCTCATTCTTTTTTATATACAGTTATTATATGAAAGTGTTAAATCTTCTAGAAATTACACAGTTCA
Source organism: [Emmonsia] crescens (assembly GCA_002572855.1). Taxonomy (NCBI): domain Eukaryota; kingdom Fungi; phylum Ascomycota; class Eurotiomycetes; order Onygenales; family Ajellomycetaceae; genus Emergomyces; species [Emmonsia] crescens. Next base: position 40,915 of record PDND01000094.1, read on the forward strand.
CACTGAACTCTTGTAGCTCAATTCAGATCACAGATAATATAGTAATAAAGCTTTAAAATATCTATAATTAAGCAGAGATCTTCATGACAAGTGTAAAACAGAATCAAGAGAATCAGATTAATATTCAATGAGACTCTGCTGAGCAGTATAAAATAGAAGATCTTGTATAATTAAATCTTAGAAATATATAAATCATATACTTATCTCATACACTAGACTATCATTATATAAAATATGAAGTAATAGAAGTTCTAGACAGTTATAACTATTATCTTGACACTCTGTCAGAGATTTATAATATCTTTTATATAAGCTTACTTCATTATATTATCACTGATTTATTCTCTTCTCAACTGACTTTCAACTGACAATCATCAAAGATTATAGAAGAAAATAATAAACTTAAATGAGAAATTAAAGATATTTTTAATAAAAGACTTCACAGCTGTGACTGATAATATTTTATAAAATAAATCAGTTATAACTGTTCAATCTGAATTTCAGATTTCATACTATTTAAAACAGCAGTTTTTAACTGATGAGAACTACATACTTATAACTTTATCAATGAACTCTCATCTTCAGAGAGAGAGAGCTAATGTAGTGAGCTATACTTAATTAATAAATCATTTCACTATACTTTATTAAAAGTATACACTTCATGAATTTTGCTTTTGAAAGCTTTAATTCTTAGTCAAAACCTCTGTCAGAGCTTTTATTCTTTCATTTCAGAGTCTGCTCAGAGCTTCACTTCACACATATATAAATATCTGCTTTTATCAAGATTCTTGCATCTCTTCTTTTTCTTCTCTAACATTTTCTATTTTATTATATAAGCTCTATATCTAATATCAATCTCTTCAGTGTAGACTTATTACAACTCTACAGTTTCAGAGATCTTCATTTTCTTATAGTCAGCTTTTTCTACAATATTGAAAGAGATTCTATAATTGAATTCTCTTCTTCTATGATCATTTCATAGTCAGACTGTTTTAATAATATATCAGCAGAGTTAAGCTGATCTGAATAATATTAAATATAGAAATCATATTTTAATAACAGCTCTGCTCATCTAGCTTAATATTCTATCAAGCTCTTTGTAGTCAAGAAGTAACATAGATTTGTATAATCTGTTAGAACTTGCACTGAGTATATACTACTCTGCAGATAGTGTTATCAGATCTTAAGAAATTTAATAATTATAAATATCTCTTTGTCACAATCACAAGATTTCGCCAAGCCACTGAGGTGACACTCTCTTTCAACTCTGCATGATCAATGCTATATAACATCATCTCTAGACTGTTCTTAAATACTTCTTCTTGAGAACAAAGAACTGTATATTATATAACAACACTGCTGATATTTTAATGAGAGAGTGAGAAGACATCTCTACTCTCTCTAATCAGAATACAGCATCTCATTCTATAGAGAAAGAGTGAGAGACTCTGCAGAGATATTGTATATAGCTAGCTAGCTGACTTATACTACTAGAGATCAGTGATTCATTTCTAATATATCTGAGTTACTGAAATACACATACAAATTCTCATACTATAGATAGTATCTTTGATAAGATAGTATCTCTTCTATATAAATATATATCTCTTCTGATTTAGTAACTGATTAAGTCTATCTTTTTAATTTTTTATATAATTATTTCTCTATGATATTATCACAGATTCTCTGCTGCAGTGTCTGATATATTACAGTTTAAATTACTTAATCTAACTATTTATTAAATCAGCTCAAGCTTGAATAACATGTCTCATCAAGAAAAGATCTCTGAAACTCAGAATACTGATGAGTTATCACAGACTCTCTGATTTGAAACTGATCTCTGAGCATCTTCTGATAATTAATTAATATTTTCAACTCTCAGACATCTGAATCTCTTTGAGAACTCTGAGATTTCTGACACAGTCTTACTGTATAATATGAAATCATCTGCTGTTATACTATTATCAAGATCTCTTCACTTCTACTTCTACACTAAAGATAAGAAGATCAAAGTTGAAGATCTATAATTCTACAAGAGCAAGACTTTAACTGAATATCACAGCTTCTATTAAGTTCTTGAGTGAAAGTTCTGTCTTAATTCAATCTATTATAATACTTATAAGATTTGAATCTTGTATGCTATTAATCTTCTTGAAGATATCTCAGTAACTATATAAGTGATCAAAGAAAAGAAGCTAGAGTGTATAAATATAGCTCTATTCTAAAAGAAATTCAAAATCTTTCTTCTAAATTAAATTGAAGATCACTGTAATTACAGCTTCATGATAATAATATGATTTAACAGTTTTTATTAGAAAAATGATGAAATCTCTTCTAATTTCAATGCAAGATTCAAAGAATACTGAGAGAAACTATCAACTAATTAAAATCAGTTGAAAACTCAGCTCTATTTTATTAAATTACTACTCAAGATACAGACAATGATTAATCAGTATCAAAGCTCATCTATTAATTAAATCAAGCTAGTTAATCTAGCTACTCATATCTTTCATTAAAAGAATAAGAAAGAAAAGTGAGTTTTCAAGAAATTCATCTCTACTGCTTCAAGTATGAAAGATAAATAATACTGTAATAATATTAAAATAATAGATATAAAATATATACTGAGAAATAATGACTTCTCTGTCACTGCTGAAGAGTGAAAAAAGAGAGAAGATAAGAATCTGTACTATATCTGTGAACAGAGTGAGTACTATACTAGCACATGTCTGAAGAGTAAGAAGAGTAAGAATAAGAGTAGTAACTTTTCAAAGAACACTCTTTTATTTATCAATATATTAACTGATGATCAGACTGAGAATTGATAATATAAATATTTCTAAGTTTATATCAAGATAGAACTTTAAATCTCAGAAGAGCTGCAGACTGTGTAGTACTTTATTAACTCTGAAACAGATATTAACTTCATTTCTCACTTCTATACACTTTTGTAAGAATGAGAAAAGATAGATCTATCTGATAAAGTCAGATTCACTGATAAGATAATATATTATTACTTTGATATTATACAGATTAAGTACATCATCACTGACTTGAAGAGAACTTCTCAAAGTAGTAGCTTATTACTTAATACTGTTAATATGATGAATGAGAATATTATTCTAAAACTTCTGTGACTATAAGAGCATAACTCAATCATTGATTAAGTTACTCAGATATAATAGTACTGACTCACTAATGTATAGATTACTATTGAAATTCTCAAAGAATTTTATCAGAGAAATAAGAAAGAAGACATGAAGTCAGTGTTCTATATAACTGAGAACTTGAAAATAAGAGTAGAGATTACTATACTATTAATATGAATAGCTGCTCTGTCTATTCTAAAGAATGAATGAATAGAATATCTACTTATTAATTACACTGATATTTTCTCAGAAGAAGAAGTATCAAAGTTACTGAATATAAAGATTAAATATAAAATATATCTTGTTAAAAGTGCAGCAGCACTGTATAAGCCTCTCTATAATTTATTGATAAGAGAGTTGAATGTTCTTCATAAATATCTTGAGAAGATGATAATAAAGAATTGAATATATATAATAATAAGTTCTGCTGAAGCACTCATTCTATTTATACTCAAGAAAAATGATACTCTACATCTCTGTGTGAACTACAGAGAACTGAATAAAATAATAATTAAGAATTACTATTCTCTATCATTAATTAATGAGATGATAGATTGATTATCAGAAATAAAAGTATTTTTTAAAATTAATCTATATAATATCTATCATTGAATTTATATTAATAAAGATGATGAATAAAAGACAGTCTTCTGTACAAAGTACAGTAACTTCAAGTATTTTATTATACTATTTAAACTTTGTAATATCTCAGTTATGTTTCAGATCTATATCAATGAAACACTGAGAGATCTTGTTAATATCTCATACATAATATATCTGAATAATATACTTATTTTCTCAGAGTCAGAAGAAGAACATGATAAGTATATTTACAAGGTTTTAAATTAATTATGAAGATATCATCTGTATACTAAATTATTTAAATACTTATTCTTTACTCAGAAATTGAAATTTCTAGAGTATATAGTAGAGATCAATGAAGTGTTGATGAATAGAAGTTATATCTCTATTATTGAAGACTGACTAATACTGTGAATGTACTGAGATATTCAGATGTTTCTAAGCTTTATAAACTTCTATAGAAGATTTATCTATAGCTATTCAAGAATAGTATTCTCTCTGATAAATCTGCTCAAGAGCAGTATTAAGAGAAAAAAGCTAGAGCTTTTTAACTTCATCAAAGAAGCAGCAGAGATATTCAAGAAGTTGAAACAGATATTCACAGATACTACACTTCTCACTTATTTTAACTCAATATTATCTACTCAGTGTAAGACTGATATATCTGATAACAGTGTCTATAATATACTGTCACAGTTGATATCAGAAGCTTTTCAGTGATAAAAAGAACTAGAGATACTAGCACTTAACTCTGATATAAAAGACTTGTTAATGAAAGAAGACTTCTTTATAGCATCTACACAGTATTATAATTGAAGATCAGTGATCTTCTTCTTCAAGAAGTTATTGCTCACACAGAGATGATATGATACTTATAATTAAGAGATGCTTGTAATTATCAAATTTCTTAAGATCTGATAATACTATCTGCAGAGCAGTATATATTCAGTGTAAGTTCTAACAGATTATACAAATCTACATTACTTCTTGACTACAAAGAGCTTGACAGAACATTAAGCTAGATGAGTGAAGCTATTATCAGAATATGATTTCTATATTTAATACTGTTCAGATTAACTTAATCTCACTGATACACTATTGAGATGATCTGACTATGAAATGATCATAGAGAAAGAGAATCTGATTACAGAATCTCTTTCAACATTATAGAAAAAGCTGACTATAAGAAAATGAGAGTCTCTGAAACTGCAGAGTGATACTGAGAAAGCAGCTACACATTTCAAGAAAGCAGAAGAAGAAACTCTTAGATTCTCTTGAGAGACTGATACTGATGATTATGAACATCTCATGTCATGTCTGTCTGTTATAAAGATAGCAGAGAATGAAATAATCTATAAACTTTTAATCTGATAACTTCTTGAATTCATTAAAAAGTTGTAGAAGAGAGATGTCTCAACTGTAGTCTGAATAGAGAAGCTGAAGAAGAAAGAATCTGAATTAAACTTAAGTGAGAAATCTTCAGAGTATGAAGATACTGTCACAGAATTAAGTCACTGATAATTAAATAATTGTGAACTTCTATTATAGAATAACTCAGTCTTCATCTCTTAGAGCAGAGCAGTGTGTCAAGAGCTATTATAGATTTATTATAATAATTTCTATACTGAGCACTTCAGTATCAAGAAGACTGAGAAACTTCTGAAATATAAATATATTTGAAACAGACTCAGAGCAGATATTAAAGAACATATCAATATATATAAAATCTGTCAAAGAATAAAGATGCTGTGATATAAGTAATACAGTGAGTTATTATCACTGCTAATATCTAAGAGTCTCTGACAAAATCTATTAATGAATTTCATTATAGATCTGCTGAAGTTAATGAAAGTGAAAGAATTTAATTCAATTCTTGTTATTATTAATCACTTTATGAAGATGACTAAATATATTTTCATAATAAAAAAGATTAAGGTCTCTGAGCTTGCTAATCTCTTTTTAGATGTTATCATTCATGAGCACAGTGCTTCTAAATTAATAGTTATAGATTACAGATCTCTCTTTACTAGTCATTACTGATCAGTATTCTGCTATTATCTTATAATAAAATATTTTCTCAGTATTATCTTTCATTCTCAGATAAATAATCAGACTGAACATCAGAATCAGACTCTAGAGAATTATCTCAGAGCATTCTGTTCTTATTATTAAAATGATTAATTAACACATCTGCTCACTGCTCAATTCACTTATAATAATATTAAAAATATCACTATCAAGATGTCTTCATTCTTTTCACTTCTTAGATACAATCTCACACTATCTAGAAGCATCACAGACAACATCTCTAAGAAGAAGATAAACAGTTAATAAACAGTAAACAGAAGAGATAGAGAGTATTCTTCAGTATCTGAAATAATAATAAGATTAGAAAAGTTGAATAGAATTTATAAAAAGACAGTAAAAAGTATTCATCACATTTAAGAAAAGCAGATGAAGTACTACAATTAAAAGCACTTATCAAAGAAGTTTTCAATAGAAGATCAAGTGCTACTTTCAGCTAAGAATATCAAGATAATGAGACTGTGCAAGAAGCTGAGTGACTGATAATTTGAGCTGTTCTCTATAGTGAGAATAGTAGAAAAACAAGTATATAAATTAAAGTTAACTTCTGAATTTAAATCAATTCATTCTGTCTTTTATATCTTCTATCTTAAGCTATTCAAGCAATACTCTGACACAGAGTCATTACAGTCACAGAGTATTAAGATAGAAGAAGAGACTGAGTATCTTATAGAGAAGATATTGAACAAGCACATTTACTATAACAAGATTTAATATCTTATTAAATGAAAAGATTATTCATCATTGAAGAACTCATGAGAATCTCTCTAGCATTTAAATAACACTGATGAAGAGATAGAGAGATATAAAATAATAAATAGAGATCACTTCATTACATGCTCAGAGTATAGAAAGACTCATTATTAAAATACTTCTTTTCTCACTGAGTTTTTTGAAGATGAGTTCACAGTAATATACTGATATCTTGAAATAGATATAACACTCTTCTTCTATTTTATTCTTGAAAATTTTAAGAAGTTTAATAAAATTATACAGTGTAAGATTATAAATGAAATAGAGAATATTTCATCAACACTCTTGAGAGAAATAAACAAATTTACATTGAACTGAAGTCTCAGTCTAATAAGACTGAAGTTAAAATCTAAAAAATCACTCAAAGATCTCACTCTTTCATTATTTTATTTTTATTAAACTTCTTCTTTATCTGAGAGATCAGAAGCACAGATTATTCTATCTATAAATTATTAGTAATACAGTGCTGTGTTAGAAATTGAAACTATATATTAAATAATAAAGAACTTCAGTTATCTACTTTAATTAAAGTGAGATCTTCTTTAGTAACTGTTCTATCTCTGAAGTATTATTAATAGCAACACTAGCTCTATTCTTTTTAAAAGAGACTTTATAAAGATAGTTTTCTATCTCAGAGACTCACTTCTTCTCTTTCTTTTTCAATTAAGTCAGAGAAGTCTTCTCAGCTTGAACAGAGTTTATTAATACTTGAAAAACTGAAACTCTGCTCTTGAATTAAATTAATATCTATTTTTATCAGTATCACTGCAGTGTCATCACAGATAAAAAATATATAGAAAGATAAGAATTATTATTCTTGATATAATAGAAACAGTGTCAGATAAGCTCAGATCAGAAGTAGAAAATATCTTCAGTTTTCAGCTGTTTAACACAGCACAGACAGTAGAAGATATTAGTTAGAAGCTGAGTGAGAGATTTCTTAAAAATAACATTCATTATTACACTTATCAGAGAGAAGACAGAATTCACAGATTTCTATATTCTTAACTCAGAACTACTCTGAGAAAATCTCAGAGTAGCTCAGAGAGAGATTTTATAAACTGAGCTTCTAGAAGTTACTAATCTGAGACTGAATAATCTCTTTAACAGATGTGATATATATCACTGAGAAGATCTCTTCTCAGAGTTTTTAAAAGTCAGTATATAAAAAATTTTCTCACAGAGTTCATTCTCAGAGCTCTGATACTCAGTATAAGCAGAGATGAAGATAGAAAATGTAAGTGTAGATATAGAAAGAAAGATAGCTGTTAATACAGCTACTGTCTCTATCAGAGATACAGATATAGAAGAAACAGTGATTTTATAGCTTCACTTCATCTTTACTAATTTAATCTTTTTAACTATAGCAGAGACAGCAGCTGTCTTATACAGTTAATATTTAAGCACTGTAAATTTCATATTAGTAACTCTCTATCTATAGTAGCTGATATACATCTTCTGAAATGAATATGAACTCACTATTAATAAGAGAAGAGAAGCAGAAAAAATATAAAAAAGAGAGAGAATAGTTTTTTGAATTTTCTATTTAACTTATTAGCATTTCATTATTTTACACTGTTTTTCTTGAAAAAATTATATATAAAAGATAGAAATGCTCAGAAAATCTATATCAATGATTAACTATAATTTCTATTCACTATAAAACTGTATATAGATACTATATATCAGACTAAGAAAGAGAATATAATGATTGAAGAAAGAAACTATTATTAGTAAGAAATTATAATATTTAATTATTCTCTATCTGTCTTCTTTGTTTACTCTATATAACTAATTACTGTGATAACTCTTTATCATGACTGTGTGTGATTGACTAGTAACTCATTACTGTATAATAAAATTGATATTTTTTAAAACAGTAATAATGAGAGTATCAAGACAATGTTCTTAAGAAGAGAGATAATTATTATAATTATAAGATTCTGTCAAGCTACTGAGACAGCACTCTCTCTCAATTTTATATAATTAATACTATATAATATTATCTCTAGACTGTTCTTAAATACTTCTTCTTGAGAACAAAGAACTGTATATTATATAATAATACTGCTGACATTTTAATAAGAGAATAAGAAGATATCTCTGTCTTCTCTAATCAGAATACAGTATTTCATTCTATAGAGAAAGAGTGAAGAGCTCTGCAGAGATATTATATATAGCTAGCTAGCTAACTTATACTACTAGAGATCAGTGATTTATTTCTAATATATCTGAGTTACTGAAATACACATACAAATTCTTATACTATAGATAGTATCTTTGATAAGATAGTATCTCTTCTATATAAATATACATCTCTTCTAATTTAGCAACTGATTAAGTCTATCTCTTTGACTTCTTATATAATCATTTCTCTGTGACATCACTGCAGATTCTTCACTGTGATGTCTGGCATATTACACTCTTAATCATGAGTATTATATTATCTCTGTATAAGTGATAACTTCTTGAAGAAGAAAATCACTGATCTTCAATTATAGTGTTATACAAATGCTATGAAGAAGTCTTCTCTCATTGATAAATCTTTTATATCAGAGTTAAATACTAGTATCTCTAGTTCTTTTCATCACTGAAAAGCTTCTGATATTAACTGTGATAGTATACTGTAAACACTGTTATTAGATATATCAGTCTCACACTGAGTAGATAATATTAAGTTAAAATAAGTGAGAAGTGTAGTGTCTGTGAATATCTGTTTTAACTTCTTAAATATCTCTGCTGCTTCTTTGATGAAGTTAAAGAACTCTGACTTTTTTTTCTTAATACTATTCTTAAGCAGATCTGTTAGAGAAGATACTATTTTTAAATAGTTATAGATAAATCTTCTATAGAAGTTTGTGAAGCTCAGAAATATCTGAATGTTTTAATATATTTATAATACTGATTAGTTTTTAATAATAGAGATATAACTTCTATTTATCAACACTCTGTTAATCTCTACTATATACTCTAGAAATTTCAATTTCTGAGTAAAGAATGAGTATTTGAATAATTTAGTATACAGACAATATCTCTATAATCAATTTAAAACTTTATAAATATACTTATCATATTCTTTTTCTGACTCTGAGAAGATAAGTATATTATTCAGATATATTATATATAAGATATTAATAAGATCTCTCAATGTCTCATTAATATAGATCTGAAATATAGCTGAAATATTACAAAGTTTAAATGATATAATGAAATACTTGAAGTTGCTATACTTTGTGCAGAAAATTATCTTTTATTTATTATTTTCATTGATGCAAATTCAATGATAGATATTATATAGATTAATCTTGAAAAATACTTTTATCTCTGATAATTAATCTATCATCTCATTAATTAATAATAGAGAATAGTGATTTTTAATTATTATCTTATTCAGTTCTCTGTAGTTTATACAGAGATGTAGAGTATCATTTTTCTTAAGTATAAATAGAATGAGTGCTTCAGCAGAACTTATTATTATATATATTCAATTCTTCACTATTATCTTCTTAAAATATTTATAAAGAACATTTAACTCTTTTACTGATAGATTATAGAGAGGCTTATACAGTGCTGCTGTGCTTTTAATAAAATATATTTTATATCTAATCTTTATATTCAGTAACTTTGATGCTTCTTCTTCTGAGAAAATATTAATGTAATTAATAAGTAGATATTCTATTTATTCATTCTTTAAAATAGATAGAGCAGCTATCTGTATTGACAGTATAGTAATCTTTACTCTCATTTTCAAGTTCTCAGTTATATAGAACACTGACTTCATATCTTCTTTTTTATTTCTCTGATGAAATTCTTTAAGAGTTTCAATAGTAATCTATATATCAGTGAGCTGATACTATTATATCTGAGTAACTCAATCAATGATTAAGTTATACTTTTATAGTTATAAAAGTCTTAGAATAATATTCTCATTCATTATATTAACAGTATTAAATAATAAACTACTACTTTGAGAAGTTTTCTTTAAGTCAGTGATAATGTACTTAATCTGTATAATATTAAAATAATAATATATCATCTCATCAGTGAATCTGACTTTATTAAATGAGTCTATCTTTTCTCATTCTTATAAAAGTGTATAGAAGTAAGAAATGAAGTTAATATTCACTTTAAAATTGATAAAACACTGCACAGTCTATAACTCTTCTAAAATTTAAAGTTCTATTTTAATATGAACTTGAAGATGTTTATATTATCAATTCTCAGTCTAATTATCAGTTAATATATTAATAAGTAAGAAAGTGTTCTTTGAAAAGTTACTACTCTTATTCTTACTCTTTTTACTTTTCAGATATATACTAGTATAGTGCTCACTCTGTTCACAGATATAGTATAGATTCTTATCTTCTCTCTTTTTCTGCTCTTCAGCAGTGATAGAGAAGTTGTCATTTTTTAATATATATTTCACATCTATCACTTTAATGTTATTACAGTGCTGTTTATCTCTCATATTTAAAATAGCAGAGATAAATTTCTTAAAGACTTACTTTTCTTTCTTATTCTTTTAATGAAAGATATAAGTAGCTAGATTAACTAGTTTAATTTAATTGATAGATAAGCTTTGATACTGATTAATTATTATCTGCATCTTGAGTAGTAATTTAATAAAATAAAACTGAGTTTTTAATTAATTTTAATCAGTTAATAGTTTCTTTCAGTATTCTTTGAATCTTGTATTAAAATTAGAAGAGATTTCATTATTTTTCTGATAAAGACTGTTAAACTATATTATTACTATAAAACTGTAATTACAGTGATCTTTAATTTAATTTAGAAGAAAGATTTTGAATTTCTTTTAAAATAGAGCTGTATTTATACACTCTAGCTTCTTTTCTTTAATTATTTATATAGTTATGAGAGTGTCTTCAAGAAGACTAATAATATATAAAATTCAAATTTTATAAATATTATAATAGATTGAATTAAAGTGAAACTTCTGTTCAAGAGCTTGATAGAAACTGTAATATTTGATCAAAGTCTTGCTTTTATAGAGTTATAAATCTCTGACTTTAATCTTCTTATCTTCAGTGTAAAAGTAGAAGTGAAGAGATCTTGACAGTGATATAATAATAGATAATTTCATATTATATAGCAAGACTGTGTCAGAAATCTTGAGATTCTCAAAGAAATTCAGATATTTAAGAGTTGAAAATGTTAATCAGTCATCAGAAGATGCTTGAGAATTAATCTTAGATTAAAGAGTCTGTGATAGCTCATCAGTATTCTGAGTTTCAGAGATCTCTTTTTAATAAGATATATTATTCAAGCTTGAGCTGATTTAATAAGTAGTCAGATTAAGTAATTTAAACTGTAATATATTAAATATTACAGTGAAGAATCTGCAGTGATATTATAAAAAAGTGATTATATAAAAAATTAAAAAAGTAGACTTAATCAGTTACTAAATCAGAAGAGATGTATATCTATATAGAAGAGATACTATCTTATCAAAGATACTATCTATAGTATAAGAATTTATATATATATTTCAGTAACTCAGATATATTAGAAATAAATCACTAATCTCTAGTAGTATGAATCAGCTAGCTAGCTATATACAATGTCTCTGCAGAGCTCTCTGCTCTTTCTCTATAGAATGAGATACTGTATTCTGATTAGAGAGAGCAGAGACATCTTCTCATTCTTTTATTAAAATATTGATAATATTATTATATAATATGCAGTTCTTTATTCTTAAGAAGAAGTATTTAAGAACAGTCTAGAGATGATGTTATATAGTATTAATTATGCAGAGTTGAGAGAAGGTGCTATCTCAGTAGCTTGATAAAATCTTATAATTGTGACAAACTGTTTCTATTCATGAATCTGAATCTTCTCTATATTAAATAGATGAGCTTCTTTACTCTCACAGACGGTCTTTTTTATATTCATTGCTATTTAACTCTATAATCTTCTCAATATGAAAAGAAATCTACTCTATTCATGTCTGAATCTGCTTCTACAGCAGTTTCTTTCAAGCTTTTTTTCATACTTTTATAGCTTCTGCACAGCTCTGAGAGGCTTCTTTAGCTATTGTCTTTCACTTTATTCAAGCTCAGACAGGTTCAATTATATTGAAATCTGAAGAGTTGAAACATCAGAGTATTCATGAGATCTCATTTAACTTATATATATAATACTGAATATAGTGATTATAAGCAGAAGCTTTGTCTTTTTAAACTATAATATCTGAGTAATCTTTTTAACACTCTTTTATAAAGAGAAAAAGCTTTGAAATGAGAATTTTAATCTGATATCAATATTAATTAATCTCTTTTTCTGAGTTATGAGATAGCTTGCCTGTGATCTTTATTCACTTTTAAACTGAGAGAAATTCAGATAGTTAATAGAGATTCAATCTTCACATTTTATTCTGCAGCTCTCACTGCTTCTTCTTGATTAATTTCATTATTATATTAAGAGCTTCTATATTCTTGACTAACTGAGCTTTTTCTTGTGCAGTTTCTGAACCTCAGCAGTGACAGAGATTCTTCTTATTATATAAAAAGCAGCTTCAAAATATAAACTCTGAGAATTCTTTTCATCATTCACAGATACAGCTTCAAGAGAATTACTTATATAAAATACATTAAATTCTATATTTATCACAGTGATAAAGTAATATAACAGATGTCTCATCTGATTAAATAACTCTTTTTCAGTTCTTTAGTGTTCAATCTCTATGCTTAAGACATTAATTAAGTCATTCTTGCCTCATTCTCTTGATTAAACCAGGTTTTTGAGTAGGTTTGATCTTTCTCATTTCAGCTTTTCACAGAATTCTTCATATAGTCATTGAAAAGATATTAATATCATTATTACTGAATTCATTGATAATATCAGCACAGAATCATTCTCATTTATATTAATTTCAGCATATCTTCATTAAAATCTGCTTTTGAATGAAAGATGTCTGTTTTACAGATCTGTCACTGCAAGAAGCATCTTTTAATCACTCATTACAAAGAATAAGATGAGAAAGATGAGAATTGAATTCATGAGCAAGAGCTCTTTCATATATTCAGTTGATTTAATAATGTAGCGGGCTACATCTGATTAATAGACCATTCTGCTATACTCTGTCAAGAGCATATGCTTTATGAATTTCCACTTTCAAAAGCTTCAATTCTTGACTGAAACTCTTATCAGAGTCTCTATTCTTTCACTCTGAAATCTGCTCAGAGCTTTATCTCATATATATATAAATATCTGTTTCTGCTGAGATTCTTGCATCTTTTCTTTTTCTTCTCTAACATTTTCTATTTTATTATATAAGCTCTATATCTAATATCAATCTTTTCAGTATAGGTCTGTTACACTTAGAAAACATTTATCATCTTCTTATTAGAAATGATTAATTATTAAAAAGAGATATTTAAACACATAACAATACATAAGAATAAGAAGAGAAATAACTAGTTAAATGAACACTGAGTCTCTACTAGATAGAAGCTTGCTTATCAGTTACTCTGACTCTGTAATAAAATTTTATAAAGAAAATATCAGTGAAAGACTCAAGAGTTCTGACACTCTAGATATATAAAATATTCATATAAATATACTTCTTTCAATTTCAAAGAATTCTTGAATATAGAAATAAATACTGTATATCTGATAAATAATATAGCAATGACAACTGATAATATGAGAGAACTTTTAAATACAAGCACAGACATGATACTGTAGTGATTTTAAACAATGTTAAAATTACAGCAGCAGTAGATAGCTGATATGTACACAAATCAATAATATTAATATGAGAAAATTCAATGACTAATCTAATAAAAAACCTCTGTGTAGATAATTTCAATATTAACTGAATCAGAAATGAATTCTCTGAATACAGTGCAGTTATCAAAGAAATGTCTAGATATCTCTGTATATTTTAATACTTTCAATCTCACTCTCTATCTATTATGAAGATTGAACATACTTATAAAACTAAGTGTAGACAGAGATATCATTAATTCATTAATTAATCAGAGTTGATATATTAATAACTGATTGAAAGACTGTATAAAGTAAAAGTTTCATTCATAAATAAAAATATATGAATCAATATTATATATATCTGATAATATTATTAAGTATCTCAATGTTCTATTCAGAGACACTGCTATACAGTAAAAAGTATTAGATTAATTACAGAGTATTTAATAGAGAAATATTTCTCTTATAATATTCATTTCTGATTTTGATATCAAGATCTTAGAAGCAGATAATCAATTTTAAAAAAATAGAATAAAGATCAGTATACTGAAGAAAACACTGATTTTTAAACTACTATAAGTTCTTATAAGTGTTAATAAAGTTTCAACTTATGAAGTTTTCTATATATAACTCTGAATATTAAATAATTATCTCATCAAGCTCAAGAGTATACAGAATAGTAATAGAAGATATTATATTTCAATCACTTATATATCTGTATCAAAGAATAATGTGAATACTATAAACTGAGTAGACTCTAATATTTATACACAGATAAAAGTCTCTGCTATCTGAACAGATTTTCAAGTTTCAAAGATTACTTCTGAAGAAATGACTGATTAATATTAATGAAAAGTGTGTATTAACTGCAACTAATCAGAATATATAGCTTTTAACTATCAGTCTATCTATCTACTCTCTCATCTGAAGAAAAAATCAATATCAGTAGTTTATATTAATTATATCACATTAAAAGAAGATTCAGATAATAGCTATAAAAATGTTTCAATGAAACAGAGAAAAGACTAGCTTCTGCTTAAATTCATAAGTAGAAGCTTAAGAAGATCAGATAACAATAATTTAAAGAAAAGATAATAATAAATATAATTTTTATATCTATCATAATAAATAGTATATATAATATGAATGTCATGATAGACAGCAGTCTATATCACTATACAATGATTAAATCTTCAGTTGTAAAACACTGTAATCTTCAGTGTATTCTCTTATTAAAGTCTCAACTTTTCATAGAATTTAATGACTCAAGAGATGTCTGCACTCATTATATAATGAAACTAGACATTGATGTTGAAAAACATCAATGTGAAGATACTTATATATACAAAGTCAATAATTTTAATTATAATTTTATACTAGAACTTATCTGACTATCTGAATAAGACATCTTATTGAACACTTAAAACAGAAGTTTAATATTCTCTAATAATAATCAAGTACATGAAAACAACATTTATAAGACTATAAATCTTGCACAGATCTTCACTAATATTTATAAAATACTCTGAAAAAGCTTCTGATGAAGTTACTGACAGTAGAACTATATAATAATTTACTCTATCAGTCTAGTTAATATTAAGAAAACTCTAGAGAAGTTATTCTGAGTTATATTAATAGATTTTTATACAAAGCTCTCTCAGTAATATCATGAATATCTAGATATCTTCTAATAAGATAATATTATAAACTTATCTTTTTTATAAGAATCAGAAGTAGATCACAGTATTAAACTAGAGAAGAAGAATAATAAAAACTCTGAATCACTGTGAAGATCTCTCTATAATATATTCTGAGATAAGTTTCTTCTTCTTTATAAAACACTTAACAATCTACTGAACAAAGAATTTATATATATTAGTAACTCTTTCATCACAGCTTCTATTCTCTTTACAAAGAAATCAGATAAAGGACTTCAATTCTATATAGACTATTGAGAATTAAATAGACTAATGAAGAAAGATTATTATTCTTTATCTCTCATCAATGAGACTCTAGCACACATTGAACAAGCTCAGTGATTTATAAAGTTAGATATTATAATCACTTTTCATAAGATCTGTATCACTGAAGATGATAAATGACTTACAGTATTTCAAATATAATACAGTCTTTTTAAATAAGTAGTTATATCTTTCAGACTAGCTAATGCTCTGAGTATATTTCAGAAATATATTAACTAAACACTTCAAAATTTTCTTGATGAATTCATATTTATCTATTTTAATGATATTCTCATTTTTACTGATGAGTTCAGAGAAGAGTATCAAAAACATATATAAAGAGTTCTGTAATAACTATGAGAGACAGATCTGCTGATAGATATAGATAAATACAATTTTAAAATTAAAAGTATGAAATATCTAGATTTCATTATAGAAGCTGACAAGAGTATCTGAATGAACTCTGAGAAGATTTCTACTATTTTTAAATAAAAAGCTTCACACACTGTGAAGAGTGTATGAAGCTTCATCAGATTCATCAACTTCTATTAATAATTTATACAGAACTTCTTAGATATCACTCAATCACTTACTGAATTTATTAAGAAGAACTCAGTATTCTGATGATCAGCAGATACTGAATCTGTATTTATATAAATAAAGAAGATATTTATTAGCATCTCTCTGCTAATAATATTTAACTCAGACTGTAAAATAGTCATTGAAGCTGATTTCTCTGATTATATTACTGAAGAGACTATATTGTAATATAATAATGAAAGTGTTCTATAATCATGTATCTTTATATCTAAGAAGCTGAATCTCATCAAATACAATTATAAAATCTATAATAAAGAACTTCTCATAATAGTACACTGTCTAGAAGAATGAGACTCTGAACTTTAAAGCATTTTCAAGTTTAAAATAATTATAGATTATAAAAATCTCAAATATTTTATAATCACTCACAAGCTCACTGAATGACAGATGCATTGATTCAAACTATTAAGCTGCTTTCACTTTATAATACACTATTACTCTGATAGTCAGAACTCAATGATAGATACTCTTTTATAATAAAAATAAGATATATCTTCTAATATAATAGACACTCACTGAATGAATCAAGAGCATCAGCTCTTAGATCTTAAAATATTAGTAGATCATGATAAAACAACACACAGCACAATATATATCTCTCTGATTAGAATACTTTTTCTCTAAACTATTATTAATACTTCAGCTTCTCTTATCTCTCTCAAACCTCTGTTAAATAAACTGTGATATATAATAGTTTAAACTGATGAACTTCTTCAAGCACTCATCAAAGCAGTATACTAAGAATTATCTTGATTTCTCTCAGAACTACACATAAAAACTGACATCTTAGAATACTCAATTAATAATAATAATACTTTATAATTTTATAAATAATAATGAGTCTCTCATTCTGAATCTCTACACATCTGAATAATATAAAAGATACATGATTTATATATAACTGATTATCTGAGCTATGAACAGCTATATTGAATGATTTTTCAAGAATTCTACTGACTCAAGATATTGAATAGTATCAGATACTTTATCTGAAACTATAACTATTACTCTTCTATTATCTTATGAAAGAATTGTAGAAAAGGTCTACTGAAACTGCTAGACATCTCTGATAAAATCTAATAAAATATAGTTATTAACTTCACTATCAATCTTTTTAAAAGTAAGAGCTGTAAGAATATTCTGATCATCATTAATTAACTGAGTAAAGACATAATATTAAAATCTTATAATAAGATGAACATTGAACAAGTTACTGAAGCTTTTCTATAAAGTTTATTCTATTAAATATATAGCTTATCAAGATCTATAGTATTTAATCAAGATCACTAATTTATAAGCACTCTCTAAACAAGAGTCTGTTAAATTCTTAAAATCATATAATATTTATCAACTATTTATTATCTTGAAACTGATGATATATCAGAATAAATAATTTAAATTATAAAGAATTATCTTTATAAGTTCTGTAACTACTTATAAGATAATTGATATAATCTTTTACTACATGTAGAAGTTACTATTAACAGTCAAGACACTGTTTTAATAGATATAAGCTTATTCTTTTTTACACACAGTTATTATATGAAAGTGCTAGATCTTCTAGAACTCATATAATTTACACTGAATTTTTATAGTTCAATTTAAATTACTGATAATATAGTATCAAAGCTTCAAGACACTCATAATTGAGCAGAGATCTTTATAATAAGTATAAAATAAAATTAAGAGAATCAGACTAATATTTAACAAGATCTCACTGAATAGTATAAAATAGAAAATCTTATATAACTAAATTTTAGAAATATATAAACTACATATCTGTCTTATACACTAGACTATCACTATATAAAATACAAAGTAATAGAAGTTCTAGATAGTTATAACTATCATTTTAATACTTTATCAGAAATTCATGATATCTTTCATATAAGCTTACTTTATTACACTGTTATTAACTCATTCTCTTCTCAACTAACTTCTGACTGACAACTGTCAGAAATTATAGAAAAAGATAATAAACTTGAATAAGAAATTAAAGATATTTTTAATAAAAGACTCTGCAGCTGCAGTTAATAATATTTTATAAAATAAATTAACTATAATTATCTGATCTGAACTTCAGATTTCACACTATCTGAAACAGTAGCTCTTGACTGATGAGAAATGCACACTTATAACTCTATCATTTAACTCTCATCTTTAGAAGAGAAAGACTAATGTAGCAGACTACACTTAATTGATAGATCATTTCACTACACTTTATTAAAAATATACATTTCATGAATTTCTGCTTCTGAAAGCTCTGATTCTTGATTAAAACTCTTATCAGAGTCTCTATTCTTTCACTTCAGAATCTGCTCAGAGCTTCATCTCATACATGTATAAATATCTGCTCTCACTGAGATTCTTGCATCTTTTCTTTTTCTTCTCTAACATTTTCTATTTTGTTATATAAGCTCTATATCTAATACTGATCTTTTCAGCGTAGGCCCGTTACAGATAAGAAGAAATATTTGTGAGAGCTGTGATCTCAGCAGTAGTTTTATTGAAATAGAGGAATTTAAGTGTCATCACAAGTGCTCGTGTGGCAATGTCAGAATGAGATTTAGAAGTCATGATATAAAAATGAGAATGAAAGAATAGAAAAACTGAGATCCATCAAATCTAGGTGAGGATCTCATATATATTAAATGAGGGGTACTTTTTTTACAATTTCATACTACTTAATACTTGTGGTGGCGCTCTCTAGTGCGAATAGCGGTAAATTAATGAGTTGCACGAGACATTACTTTTGAGAGCGTCATCTGTACTGTACCTAGTAGTTAACCCGGGGGTCGTCTCACACCTCACTATGCAGAGAGGTGGTTACTAGACTTGGCAATTGTTTGTTAAAGGAGTGAATTTGCTGAGCCACCAACAGCCACAACAGAACCTGTCGATCTCACCCCAATGATGGCGTCTGAGCCATCAAAACGTAAGAATGGATCATTATGTCTATTAACATGTCGACAAGCACTCATCTAGCGTCATGTAACGAAGGATACATTGAGGATTACTCATGCATGCCTAGGTGGGTGTGTGAGCCTACGGATTTTATGCATAAAAGACCTGCTCCCCGGCACTATATAGAAGATATCACGATTCAAATGATCACTAGGATATCAGAGATATGGCGGCATTACTATTCGCGCCTGCGTAGAATAAGGTAAATTACATTAAACCTCCACTGAAGCAAATGTATACTGATACCTGGCAGTTCCTTCAAGAACTTGGGAGTGACATCCTGATGCCAGTGCCCACTGTTGAAGACTTATATCAGAATCGAATGCAACTATGCAAAAGCTCGTATCTAAATATGAATTTCGCCTCGTGACGATTCTGTCAGAACCGAATATATCAGGCTTAAAGACACTTGGGTGCGTGTGTATACACCTCCGTCGGCAACTGGTGGCGAGCCTATAGTGATCTTCATCCATGGTTGAGGGTGTATCATGGGAAGCGTCGACATTGAAGATGCTACATGCCGACGTATTAGCAAGACCAGCAGCATGAAGGTTGTCAGTGTTGGATACCGTCTACCGCCGAAATATAAATACACCGCTGGGCTCAACGACTGTTTGCAGGCAACGATGTGGACCCTTGAACACTTCTTAGTTCCGTCTGTGGTGCTAATGGGAGACTCAGGTGACACTAATCTTGTCTTTGGTGTCGCGATGAGACTCATTGATGCGGATAAAGTGAAAGTGTTAGCCTTAGTTCCCTTCACAGTGCCCCCTGACACGGCTCCAGAAGATAAAAAAGCACCCTTTACTGCTTACTCGGAAAGCGCTAATTATACTGTTAATACCCTAGCCGCGATTAAATCCTTTGTGGAGTCCTACGATCCCCCACGGCAATTATTTCTCGGCGCTCCTCTATCCAGGCGTAAAGGGTTTGAAAAAGGTCTATATCGTTGAATGTGGAACCGATACGTTGAGGGACGATACTCGATCAATGAAGGAAGATCTGGAAGAAGCTGGCGTTCCGATCATGTATGATGCATACTCTGGTTATCCCGATTATTTGTGGCCATACCCATCCCAAGCGCTTGCAGCGGCCTCAGAGAAGTTTCATACGAACATATTCCGTACGATGGAATGGACTAGCCAGGAGTGAAGCTATTGGGCTTACGAATAAAAAGAGTATGGCTTATGATTCAATGTATGTATATAATGGCCCATCATGGATTTGTTTGAGAGTTTTCATTTTGATCTCATTTAGAGAAGAGACTGTTTGCTGCTTTCTTCATATACCCGTGATAACTATATCGGTTATTAATTACAAATAACCACTAATCTTGCATATTTCCATTGTTTCATGCCTCCCATTCCGTAATAAATTTCATCTTCATACTTTGCCTGCTAATCAAGCCCCGTGGTTTCTATTTCGCAGCCGTTCGCCTCTTCATTCTCACAATAAACGGCCTATCAGGCCCCATTGTTCCCGACAAGTCAAAATTCGGTTGCGGCATTCCATTCGAAGCCAGTGCTTCTTTATCAACCTCGATCTCGAATGCTGACAATATGGCCACTAGGCTAATAACGATTTCGTACATCGCGAGGTTCCTTCCAGGGCAATAGGTGGTCCCCCCTCCAAAGGGACGCATCGAGTGCATTTGTTCTCTTGACAGCTTCGACCGTGTTCTGCCAGGCATCCCCATCGCGTCTGCCGATAGAGTCAACCCATTTTTAATGACCACATGTTGTTCACTTTCATCCTGCAATTTGGAATGCGCGTTAATTTCTGGTCCCATGTTCCCATCAGCATCCTGTTCCTCATCAATAAATCTTTCAGCCCAGAATTCGGAAGCATCTGGAAATGTGCCGTCACGAGACCAAATATCTGGATCTATTTGCATTTCTCGCCCGGGAACTAATATCGTACTTCCCTCACGAAACACGTAACCCCCAAGTTCAGTCGTTTCTATAACAAACCGCACTGATGGTGATGAGACATAAAGGCGAAGTATCTCAAGGAATAGCGATTTTATGAGCTTGTTTGCAACTAGGCTTTCGATATCCATCGTACCATCTTGCCTCTGAGACAATTTTATCGCGCGACGAACTCGACCCTGGAGTTGCGGATCGAGAATGCAATGTATCAACATCCACGTGGCGGCTGGGATGGCGTTGGCGTTTGTTCTTATTTTAGACAATAATCAGCTATGCACTTGATGGAAGGAAGAAATCTAATAGGAGAGGGGGGTGGGACAACGTACGCCCACATAACTCCTAGATGGAAAACAGCCCGCCCTCGTTTACTAATACCATTATTCAGAAACGTACGGTGCCTTTGCCTCACCAACCTAGCCCCCCAATATTCATCCCACGCGGGATCTTCCGATTCCACATCCTCGAACTTTCGGTGCTTGGATGCTTCCTCTTCCCATCGCTCTAAGACAGAGACCATCGCCTTTCGACTTGCAGCTGCCTCTGGCATAAATATGCTGGGTAAGTTTGTCGTGAGCGCCAACGCGCATGAATCAAATTCCCAAATATCTTCATACGCTTGAGGCCAAACCTCCATCAGACGAGTCCCCATTAACATCGGTATAGAAGCAAGCGTGAAATGCCGCATAGCGCACTCTTTAAAATCCAGCCTTACCCACGAGTCGTCGGTACCACAGCTTTTCCTTGGAAACGCATTTTCTAGACTGGCGGTCAAAACCTCGCTGAATTTAGATAGCATGGGGGGTAAAGTTGGGCCATTGAGGTAAGGAAAATGTTGTCGATGGAGTTCTGGGATCATGCCTTGGGCACCGCCTTTATCGTTCGGACCGTGAGTGGGCCCTGGGAGACCATTCCCAAGGGCATCAAGATCAGCTCGGGGGGCTCCAAAAGCCCTATTCACGAGCAATATGATGGGATCGAATGTGAAAATCTTTGGGCGGCGATCTATCTGAGTTGCCAGTTTCGTGTCGAAAACTATATACAAATAGTTCCCTGCTATTAATGTTCTCGACACGAGGTGGTTGGGATATTTTTCCCTAGAAAATATGAGATCGAAACATAATAAGCAAAAGACTGGCAAATTCTATCCCTTTTCCCTCTTATCCCCCCCGCCTTCTCTTCCTTTCATCCTTTTTCCAGAGGTATCTGATATGGTAATACCCGCAGAGAGTAGGGGAGGGAGAAGAAAGGTTCAACCAACCTAGCCCAGGCCGAGAAACGAGTCGTCCCGCGGCGGAAGAACAGTGCATGACCAAGCCATGGAATGGTATAAGGGATTAACGGAGGCTCTCCTCTCTGCCGGAACCCACAACGTGCCTTGATATTTGTAACAAACCAGGTCAGGAGGAGCGGGGAGACGAGAAGAGCGATGGGTATCCATATCATCATCTCCAGCGGAGTAATGAACTGGATATTGGATAACATCGTAACGGGTGGGGGAGATTCTGCTCTGTCATATATTGCTTCCGAGTTGTATGTAAGAGGCGAATATACTTTGTTTCTTTTCCTTGCTTGTTCTTCTTCTTTTCGTCTTTCAAACAGGTATCTTCATGAAAATGATAGTCTCAAGTCTAGGCAGAAATTGGATGCCTCTGCCTCAAACTAAAATACTCTCCAGGTCAAAGGGTGAAGTTATATATACATATTTGCCGTCACTGTTGGCTCGAGATCTTTGGGTGTTACAAGAATGAGCCATCGCGGGATATACGATATCCGTGCAATGGTCATAAGGTGTATAGATCCTTGTATTTTCTTTTTTTCTTTTTTTCTATTGTTACCTTGTTATCATGAGACACATTCCTACGTGCAGCTTGGATTTTTCTTTTGATTTGTCGTTTAGCCGGGCTAGACGTTGAGAGGGTTGTCCAGTTCGCGGGGGAAATAAGAACCTGAAAAAGCGATGTCAAGTTATTAGACTGTGCCGCCAAAAAGCGCGTTTAGTCAACCACACTCGACGCATGCGAATTCATATTACGTTCTTCGTTGGTATGATAGGATACTAAAGGTTTTTTTCTTATTCTGAGAAAAGGCAACTAGCTCAAATGAAATATGTATGCTGTACAAAATAGACGCATCCAAAAACCAGAAGCTCAAAATCCACTAAGAAAGCAGATGTTCTATTCTTTAACCCTAGCTTGTGCATTTAGACTATCCATATCCGCATCGGCATCTCCACCCGCCGTATCTGAATCCGCATCCGCATCCGCGGCTGCATCTGCATCTGCATCTGCAGCCCCCTGTTCGTTTTGCCGTTTAGCTTCCTCGCCTTCCTGGTATGGTGGAGGAGCCAGTTCAGCCTCACCATCTCGAACCCACACCTTACGCAGCTCGGCATCTATTTCCTGTCTCCGCACCTTCCACGACTCAACTTCATCAAGCCGCTTCCGCAGTTCCTGTATCTCCTTTTCGACGCCCATCTTCTCTTTTTCCGTGCCGATGCGGTCGATTTCCCATGCCATGCCATCTTCTCCCATGCCAAGGGTGAGATTGAAGGTGTGGTACTTCTTTAGCGAAACACGGGTAGAGATGGTGATCAAAGTTATCCCCCGCTGCTTGGCTTGTTCATAGAGCAAGCCCTCGACATCAGAAGAGACGGCAGATGTGGCTTCATCAATGAATGCATATCGAGGTTCGTGGTAGAGCAGCCTTGCCATACCCATGCGCTGCTTTTCACCACCACTCAAGACATCTTTCCATTCCTTGCGACAGTCCCAGCCACCCTCACGTTCAGGTAGGTAGCCGAGGTGGACATCGTTCAGGACGCGAAGTAGATCGGCCTCGCTCTTCCCATTTTCTCGCATGTCCATTTCGCTGTGGGGATAGATGACCTGGTCACGCAGGGTGCCCACGCTAAGGTACGGGCGCTGCGGGAGGAACATTATACCATCTGCACCAAAGCTTCTAGGCCGACTAACTAGGCCACGATAAACCGGCCAGAGTCCCGCAACAATGCGAGCGATGGCGGACTTGCCAACACCATTGGATCCGGAAATCAGAAGATGCTCGCCAGAATGGACTATAAAGGATAATGATTCAATAAGCTCATCACCGCCTTGGGGAAAGAGAGATGGCGCTACGACAGGCACATGCTCAAGGCGCACGCCGTCGAAGCCACTATGGATTGTACCCTGGACATCTGAAAGCGAGTATAATTCCGGATGAGAACCACGGCGAGAAGCATATGCATTAGCGTGGACGCGGTGGAGAGTTGATATTAATGTATACACGCGAGAGGTGTAACCTGCCAACTCAGAAAGGTCTTTGATGCTATACATCATACGGCCACCTGCATCCGCTAGGGAAAGCATAAGTCGCTTGTTTGTAATGAAATCCTTCATACGGTCTCTCTCCCTGCCAGACGTTTCGGAAGACGAGAAAGTCATTTCGGAGACACCAGCTAGACCGCCCCATGCTGGTAAGAATATAGGGAGCGAGGTTATAAGATACCCGAAAGCGGACCAGGAATACTTGAGAATCATATCTTCAAGCATATTATAACGGATTTTCAGGCTGTATATACCTTCCATCCATCGTTGTAGATCCTTAAAGCTCTTGGTGAGAAACACAAGTTCCATTTCAGCTCCGCCGTAGAACGCCACCTCTTCAGCATTTGCTAGAAGTCGAGAGTGGAGACCTCTAAAGTCACCCTCCTTTTTACCTTCCACCGCTGTCAACTTTCCAAATGGCGGAGAAAGGCGGCGCAGTATAGTTGCCGTGCCGAAATATCCACTCAGGATTCCCGTCAGTGCTAGAGGTCCAAGCGAACGGTAGAGTTGATAGTTGAAAACGAAAAGGTCCACTAGTGGTTTCCCAATAGAAGAATATAGCTTCGCAGAGGCCGCACAGAACCGCGTAAGATCCTGCGTGATGTATTGATCTGCGGACTGGCCAACCCCTCCATCAAGATTGGAGAGTTTATAGTAGTTTATGTTATCATTGAGGTAAAGGTCATGTATATACCTTGTGAGTCGCGTTCGGAAGGCGATCGAGACTTTGGATTGGAGGAATTTGATCATAGCATTGGTGTACGACGCCAAAGTGCCAATACCACACCATTTGATGAGGCCCCAGATGAAAGCTTTACCCTTGCCGGCGACCAAATCTCGCACAATCTCTCCATCAAGTCTTGCCACCACAAGAGATAGATATGTCCTGAGCATGAGGAAAACACCGTGACTAACCAAGAACCCAGTTTCCTTGCTATTCCACCTCGGAATCATGATGCTTAGGAGACTGAGAAACTGGTGCAAGAAGGCCAGATTCAAACCTGGTTTGGTGGAGGGGGGTGGGATTTGTGTTGATGGAGACGATAGATCACCAAGGCCAGCCGCCCTGGGAGGATTCAAGAATAGCCGTCGATGCGCATCGAATGTCGTTGGCTTCGTCGGGCGAATGGTTACTTTCGAGGTATCGGAAGATGAGACGGACGACTTGTAGGGAACGTATATTATCCGCGTTCCATCCTTGCCGCGAATACCGGAATTCTTCCTCAACAGACGTTTTCCCTCAGCCCGCTCCTTCGACCACTCCTGCCACCAACGATATCCCCCATATCCGCTTCCGATTATCGATAATAGGAGAGTTGTGGTTGTGATTAGCTTGGCGGTTTTGGAAGATTTGTGGAATCGATTTCGCAGCAGTTTCGAATAGTGGGTGTAGAGGAGAAGCAAGGGGTCCTCTGGAGGCCGCAACGTCGACTGAGCAGCCATTGTGCCCGTGTATGGAGATGGAGTATAGCGTATAGGTGTATGATCGCTCACAACCCGGCTGAAGTTGAGCTCAAATATGCCGTTTTATCTCCCCTCCAGAGATTGCATTGTCAGCCTCGAAACCGATTGAAAGGGACACGGGACAGATTGATTTCTTCTGTGATGTCAGATGCGCTGGTACAAGATTATGTCGTTCCAAACTCCTTGGAAATTCTCGGTCTGCCGGAGGTAGGGAAAATGACAACTATACCAGATAAAGGTGTAACTCGATGGATGAAAGTTGTTAAAGACGACACACAACAGGAATATCTCGGCTGAAGAAAGTCCTTTTTTGACGTATCCCTGGCGCATTCGATGACATGTGACGATGCCCAGAATCCGGGGAGACTCACATGACATGAAAATCACGTGTTATGGGATGGTCTTGGTGTGGCTTGTTATACTGTACTGTATTGTGTTATACTGTACTGTACCAAGATCTGAAAATGAAATACAATTACAGGTGTAATAGACTAATAGAACTGAAAATGTAACCTGATTCGCCTTAGCCGCCCATGGGGTCTACGCGCAGGCGAATGATTAATCAATCACTGAGCAGTTTAACCTTCAATAAATAAATATCAAATCCCTCCACAATTTTTGCCAAAAGAATCATCATAATGCCTCAATAGCAGCTTGTCGAGTTTGTGATTCGTGGAGTCGCCATCTTTGAAGAGCTCCCTCTTCGCGTTATGGTTTTGCCCGAATGTTCCCCGAGTCATAGCTTCAACTATGGCGCCTGGTTGGTTGACAAGACTCCATATTACTTGAAGCATAACATGCTGCACGCACGCACCCGCATATCACTCGCCGGTCATTATTATTATTTGCCTTCCACAACCATGTCTAGTCAACAAAATCTGTGGATGCTTTGCCTGCCAATGCAGCCCTGGGCTTTGTTCGATCGTTGTCACTATCACAGTGGAACCAAGCACCCCTGCTGCTGCCAAGCTGGAGCGGCAGGTTTGGGCCATCTCTGTTAGCTGTAAATTACCTGTGGTGACCCTAGTGGATAATGGCTATGGGCAACTGGGCAGTCTGTTGGCTAACCGCTTTTCGATCTAGATTTGTGCGTAAGCGCCGTGAAGAAAATATGTTGCCCAATAGCAGCAACGAACTTCACCCTTGGCACCATTGAGCATTGAAGAGGAACTGGGTCTTTGAGCGCCTCGATTCCACAGCACATCTCCGTTTCGATCAGCTTGCTCCTCGATCATATTGCCGCCATTCGAACTGACTAACATTCTATGCCTTTGCTTGAAGTACTTAATGATCAAAGCGTAGGAAGCATAAGAAACATGTTTGAGTTTGCGCAATGTCGTAGGGAAGCACTTTGAGTCCCTGAGAGACCTAGACGCCATAAGATTCGCTGATGTCGGCGAAAGAGAAGAAACCCTTGCTTGAGACGAGGTCAGGCTGTGTGGTTACACTGGGGAACCTGTGTTTCAAAACCACGAGAAACACCCATAGTACTGTTGTACCTGTACCTGTACATGTACAATGTACAAGCACACGGCGCAAACCCATGCAAGATCCCTTACTCCGCTCTTCAGCTTTCAAGGTTGTTGATGTATCATGGGTTGCTCAAGCTTGATCAAACCGATATTAGCCGCCGGCCCTTGAATGATTAAAGCTTTCCGGAGCAATTATGAAGTTGTTCGCTTCGTCGATTGGTCAGCGCTTGCTACCTTGCAGCCTCTGCCACAACTTGAGGCGGGAGAAGGGCACAGGAGGTCATACGCCAAGCCTGATACCTTATTCAATTGAAGTGGAGATAGACGAGGATCCGAGATTGAGTAGCTCGTACAATCAACAACCTGATGTACTCAAATTCTATTTTTCGTGTAGGAGATGCAACATGCTGCCAAAACATGCCTAGCGTCGTTTAAATGCAAGTCGATATCATGAGTACTCTCAATGCAAGCTCCTCAAACAAGAAAGACTATTGATAGAAGAGTATATAGATAGATAGGTAGGTAATAGGTACTGGCTCAAATAGACGATTCCATATCACGTGCCAATGTATTTTTAGACCCAATGGAAAGTACGATCTTGTATCCAAGTGTAATATTACCAAGTCGAACAATATTACGTGTGGACCCCGCCTATATCAGCCAATGCAACATCATAATTGAGATGACCCCAGCCACAAATGCTCCTTAAATGCGCTACTATACGCTGGTGCGTCCATGGATAAAACATAGGCCATACGCGGTATATCGGTATTATTTACATGCGCGTACCGCATTTTCCCCCACACCAGTTGATCCCCGTAAACACTGGCCTCAATACGTGGTATATATACGGCCATGGTTGATCTGCCGTAATACACCCGTATATATACCCTATACTGGCCAGCCACATTACAGTACAAACAATACCAAGTTCCCCCTTTACATACCTTTGAGTCCTGACCACACCCATCCCAACCCAACCACTTGCTGGCGTTGAACCGCCTCCGCTTGTCCTCGTCCTCGCCCTTAACCTCCTCCTTTTACCTCCACTTCTAACCTCCACCTCCACCACCTCTGCTGCTGTTGGTATTATTCTGTCGTGTCTTCGTGTCTGCCCTGTTGCGAATAGTGGTTGAGCTGGTTCCGTGCCCTGACCCTTTCCCCCTTGCCAATTCGTTTGTGCCAGCCGAGATTCGACCTTACTTATCTCACACCCAGTTTTTCCCAGCCCTTCTCCTCCCAGCTGGACTATTCCTCCTTGGGCTGCATGCTATATACCCAGCCTTGGCTCGCTTTTGTCCGTCGCAAGGGCCTCCTCCAATCCGTCATCCCCTCGTCCGACCTGTTTCACTTCGTTCATCTCCAGCCGGAAACTTCGTGGAGCTTTCATCAATCGGCTTGAGGTCTGTTGGGATAGCACTTGGATGAGGTTGACCGTACACCATCGCTGTTAACGACATTCGCCTTAGCGCGAAGACGCGAATTTGGGGAAACTTCGCCGCTTTCAATCCCCCGCTCCGTAATCGATACCACCTTTTATATAATTTCAATTCGTCGCCTGTTTGCCAACATTGACAGCTTCAGGCTGACTAGGAAGGCCATCACGGAGCTGTCGGTTCCGTGGGTATATTCGTGGCGGGTTCCTGGAGCTGAACGAAGCTAGTCTTCACGCTCACTATCTCCCTGAAAGCGAACAAGTCTACAATTCTGGTCGCATAGACTCAGGAGGAAAAAAGCCGGAGGCCCTCTTCTCGACACACTTTTGATTTGGCATACAAGTGAATTGGTGGCTTCTTGAGGTATCGCGTTGTGTTTGGGTCTCTCACGGCTTGTGTTAAACAACGATATATATTTCCCCCTTTTTCGTTTATTGAGAGATCAACACAATCTCATCCTTCCACGAAATTAGCTTTCGCGAACCTACCCATGACGACTTCATCCAACGGCCCAGGGTCCAGTGAGTATTCGATTCACTTTTATTTTTAATTATGATCTCTGGAAACAATACCTTTGCTAACCAACTTCCTCCTAAGACTCTGTCTTACCTCTTCCTAACGATGCGACCTCCAAAAATTTATCGTCAACCGATCAGCCCATTAATGAGGCCCCTCTAGAGCGACACACATCGCAGACGAACTCGGTTCAAGGTCCATCTGGCAATGCTGAACGTCCAAAGAAAAAGCGATCATTCCTTCGCGTCCCGTCTCGGTCATCCTCCAATGCAAAACAACGAGGGAAGCCTACTGCTCCAGACCGGCCGCAAGATGGCACTGAAAGTAATGCCGGAAGTAAGAAGCGGGCTGGAAGCATGGCAAGTAGTAAGCGGTCCAGGCGCACTGAGGCTGCTAATACCGCAGATACCAACCCCAAGGTATCCACGCCCGATACGGATGATCAGCCCAAGGAAAAGTTGGCAAAGGGGCCCTCGAAGCTGTTTTCGTTCCTCAGTTGCTGTGGCGGCGCGACAAATGATGATCAGGAAGACTCCGGCATACCCCCAAAGAGAGCCGTAAACCCACAGCCGTCCCACGGTAGGCAGCCAACGCCAGTGGAGAAGGCAGAACCCAGTGCTGCAGATTCGAGCACCGCGGATTCCAGAGAACCAACTTCTTTTGACGAAAAGGTTGCGCTGAAGGCAAATGCGGACCCGAGCGAGCCTCACACTGAGGATGGTGTGACCGCAGTCTCTGGAGAAGCTGGCTCGGATAGCTTTGCTACAAAGCACCTTGATAAACATTCAAACCTACCAGCACCGTCCAACTCAGGCCCAGGCTCGGGTTCGGGTTCGGGCTCAGGTTCCAAGATTTATACAGCTCGAGATTCGGATTTACCACCCATCCCTGCATCAGACAAATCGACCTCTTCAAACACAACTAGTGCTTCCGTTGAGAACACGTCCGGGCCCACGGACACCGTCTCGAAACAGCCCAATGGTGATAGCGATGTCGCCATGCAAGATACACAGTCTGCGGATAGTTACATAGACGAAGATGTGGATACTCCACTCCATGACGAATCCGCGCAGCGGGCGATGGAGATTCCACCCCCACCCCCATTAGATCGCAATGCGGAATCGACAAACAAGTATATCCCACCCGTTCCAGCAATTCAACCGGAGAAGCAGCAGTGGTTATTACCTCCCATTGAACCCCACCTTCAGAGCCGCAAGTGCCTTGTCCTCGACCTTGATGAAACCCTTGTCCACAGCAGCTTCAAAGTAAGTAAAGTGTCTTAGTTTCGTGATGATATTATTATGCGTTTGTATTGACGAAAGTTTTTTTTTAAGGTCCTTGAGAAAGCGGATTTCACGATTCCAGTGGAAATCGAGGGGCAATATCATAACATCTATGTGATCAAGCGGCCCGGTGTAGACCAATTTATGAAACGAGTAGGAGAACTCTATGAAGTTGTTGTTTTTACAGCATCCGTATCAAAGGTTCGTCAAAAACTGGTATTTATGAGGGATGACGATATGAGTAGCTAACATTTCACTACAGTATGGCGATCCTCTATTAGACCAGCTAGACATCCATAAAGTCATACATCATCGGTTATTTAGAGATAGCTGTTACAATCATCAGGGAAACTACGTTAAGGTATGTCTCTCTCTCTCTCTCTTCCTCCCTCTATGATAAGAAATTTATGCATTTAACTGACCCCCTTTGGCAACAACGCAGGACCTTTCGCAAGTTGGCCGCGACCTCCGAGATACCATCATCATCGACAACTCTCCAACGTCTTACATCTTCCACCCTCAACATGCCATACCCATTAGCAGCTGGTTTTCGGACGCCCACGATAATGAACTATTAGATCTTATTCCTGTTCTCGAGGATTTGGCCGGTTCGCAAGTTCGGGATGTAAGCTTGGTTTTGAACGTTGCGTTATAGCGACCGCGTGGACGTGGCCTTTGACAGCGTCGCTGTTCGCTATTTATGTCACGGCTTGCCGGACGCTTTCCCCCAATCGTCCCTTCTTGTCCCATGGAGTATCAGCAAATATTTTTACGCTGGCCCCAAAATCTATCACACCAAGCGCAATGTTCATTATAGTTCGTGCTTGTCTAAGACTCCACTGCGCGTCTTAAATATGCTAAGGATGGCTCTGAACGCGGCAGAAATGAGAACCAAAACCAACAAAACCACCACGACCACGACCAAAGGAAGAGTGGACAATAACATGCTTCTCTATCTTACGTGTGGGGCTGGCTGCGGCATCTCATATCAGACCGGATTTTCCCTAGAGGCTGTCCATTTTTTTCGCATTCATCTCCCACTTTCACCTCCCTCCATTTATCCCTCCTTGACACGGGCCCATATACTTCCTCCGAGTGAGCGTTTCTTTTCCCATCGAGCATTTCCTTGCTGTTGCATCAACCAGGCGTTTTGTCTGCTCCCTATTTGCAGACCATTAAAAAAAAATGTCCTTGCTGGGTACATGTGTCCATTTCCCATCCTTATTTCTGCCCAAGTGGCTTTACAAAACACATAAACACAAACACACTGCGACCATGCATCTCCTTTGTTATTTTTATTACCCCCCCCCCCCATGTTATCGTTTTCTTTTGTCAGTTTTTTTCTATGATCTGGTCTTCGTATATCATATATGTTCTCTCCCCGTTTTTTTTTTCTTTTTCCGTACCTGAAGCAGCGATTTTTGTTTTTGTTTTTGAAAGATATCACACAAAGCAACTGATTTGCGGGCCCTTGTTTATTATCCTTATTACTTTCTTTTCCTATTTCACTCCGATAATTTTTTTTTTCATTCCTACTTTCTCTTTTAACTTTTATTACTACTATTACCATTATTGCTTATTATCACTGGCAGGCCAAATTCTGCTGTTACATTATTCGTGTGCCTTGTTTTCTTTTTCTTCTTCCCTTTTTCTGGATAATCTTTTCTCTCCTTTTTGTTTGTCTGTTTTGTAAGGCGACATCAACAATTCCCCAATTTTTTTAACCCGGTTTCTCTGGTGAAAACCAAAGGCATTAAATTCGATCTCTTCGTTTATTCAAAGGTCCGTCCAGAGGCCCTCTCCAACCCCCTCCTTTTTATACCTAATTCACAAAAAATAAACACGCTTATTATTGCTATCCTATCTTACCTACCTACCTACCCACCTATCTAGTTATTATACCATACATATACTATTACATATTTTTCTCATTCTGAATCTTTTGGTCATGTCATTCATCTGCCTCATTTTCAATCCCTGTCTCTTTCCTAACTTCTAATGTGTTTGCAAAAGATTGTAATTTTTCCTTCCCTCATTATTTATTAGTGGTTGGAGGAAAGTATTGTATGCATAGTGCCATCCTTCATTTTCTATATTGGTAGATAATCTTCAATCTTTATGCTTACTGAGTGAAATATTCATGCATTGTAATGAGTCTACATTATTTAGCTAGGTGTGGCGTGAGTAGGCCATCTCCTTTTTGAATACGGAGTAGTTCAGGAGGAAGTCATTCGAGGCGAGGCTCAGAGTAGATATATTTTCCTCCAACTTATCTGAAAACTAGAATTCATCACAAAACTATCCATTACAATACATAAATATCCAGATATCTACTTTCTTACTATTTGTAGTGAGGAGGGCCGAGGCGCATTGGGGATGTTGGCTGACATCTATCATCTACGCTGTATACTGGACGACTAACTCGTCATTACATCATTCGACCAAAATCTCGTTTTGCGACATCAGCGGGCCCAATCCTCACCAACGGCTACAAATCGGTTTCTCTCCTACACTACACCCTATCATTCCTCTCCGGAAATCCCTTTCTTCCTCACCTTCAGGCTTCCAGACAACCCACGCCATTCACGCCCACCCACCTACAACTGCTACATGAATGACGGAACCTATCCCGCCCTCAGCAACCGCGAGCTCGACTCCGAACCCGACCCAGACCTCAAACAACGAGACAGAAGACAGCAGCGCGGCGATGAAAGATGGTAAAGGCTGGGATGGCAAGCTGCGAGTCGAACGCCATGCCGTGCTCGCCAATCCTGAAGCTCTCGAAGACCCAGACTATTCAGATGAGAATGCCCCACCAGTGGAGGAGATAGATGCGGATGAAGGTATGTTTTCTTCGCGTATTATACGGAGACATATCGCCATTTGTATATGATTTTTGTTGCTATCTCTTGTGCGGTTGATGTGTATAATGCTAATATTTATGCGTTTATTTCTCTTCAGACCTGCTGGCGGACTTGGGCAACGATGTTGAGGTGCGTGGGCATAATTCCCCCAGCGCGGGCCGCCGTGTCATATGCCTGCTCACGAACTTCTCGTTTCTTCCTTGAGGGAGATAAATCCATGGGAAATGAGCTATTGTTGATTCATATTAATAGGACATCGATCTCGTCCACTGTCGTATATCCTCCCTATCAGCACTTCATTTGGAACGCTTCACCCATCTAGAGGTACGTAGTTCCCCCTCCAATATATCCTAATTTTCATCGCGCCCCCGGCTTACACCTGTTGAAAAACATTATGCAGAAACTCTGCCTCCGACAAAATGAAATATCTCGAATCAGATTTCCCGAAAATCTCGGTCCAACGCTTACAGACTTAGATCTCTACGACAATTTGATCTCGCATATCAAAGGACTAGAACATCTCATCAAGCTCACTAGCCTGGATTTCAGCTTTAACAATATTAAACATATCAAGAATGTCTCGCACTTAGTGCACTTGACCGACCTATATTTCGTGCAGAATCGAATACAGAAAATTGAGGGGCTGGATGGGTTGAAGGAGTTGAGGAATTTGGAGCTCGCGGCGAATAGGATTAGGGTATGTGTTAAGTTCTCCTTCTCGGCTGGCTACAGTTCTTTTCTGGCTGGACTGGGGAAGTGTGAATGAGTTGTGCTTATGAGTATGATTTCAGGATATCGAAAATCTGGATGACCTCACAGCTCTCGAGGAGCTGTGGTTAGGAAAGAATAAAATCACCGAAATCAAGGTATGCGAATGATCCACTACATTGCTTCAACAGCTGCCTTTCAATACACTCCTTCTTCAAGGCCTGAGGGAATACAACCAAATACATATATCTCACCGTTTCAATCCAATATCATCCAGAACATCGACGCCCTCACCAACCTAAAAATCATCTCGCTCCCCTCAAACCGCCTAACAAGCATCTCCGGCCTCTCAAACCTCCCTAACCTCGAAGAACTCTACGTCTCCCACAACGCTATCACCGCTATTTCCGGCCTAGAAAACAACACCAATCTTCGCGTCCTCGATATCTCCAACAATCAAATCAGTAAACTAGAAAACCTTGCCCATCTCTCCCATCTTGAAGAGTTCTGGGCGTCCAACAACCAGTTCGCCAGCTTCGATGAAGTCGAGCGCGAGCTGAGGGATAAAGAGGAGCTCAAGACGGTGTATTTCGAGGGAAATCCTTTGCAGACGAAATCTCCGGCGCTCTATAGGAATAAGGTGCGGCTAGCTCTTCCGCAGATTCAACAGATCGATGCAAGTAAGTTTTATTTTTCCCATTTAACGTGCTGTGATCTCCTAAAATCTACACCCCTCGCGGCTAAGGCTGCTTGAAAGAGAAAGAGCAATTTGACTAACAAGCTCCAAAATTATAGCATACGTGCGTGTATCGTGAGAAACAGCTTACTTTCCTTACCCCCCCTATCTCAGCCGAAATCACCAACCTGATACAGGAAACGAGAGGGATTTATCTGAATAATATCATCAGTTATGGTTTACATTCACTATGCATCTCTTTATAATTGATATGGCGCCGTGGACATGATAGATAGAAAGGGGTTGGGATTCTACCCCTCAAAAAAATGAGAATGAAATGAATGCGATTGGAACTATCTGTACATGTTATTTCAGGTTTTCTCCTTTCGCAGAACTCCTTTCACAATGAGTAATTATTGATTGCTGTGCTATAATTTGATATGAGTAAGAAACATGTCCTGTACAAATACACGGGTATTATTTTATATGGGTATATCCCCGCGCCCTCCAGAATTCGAGAACCTATACATTTCCTAAATTCCGAATCCCCACATCTCTCTGTTTCAATTTCCTGCCTTCTATATATGCAAAGCAGGCGGCAATTTATACAGTGTATATAACCTTTACATGCCCATACCACGTGCTGCAAATGTAAGCTCCTTCTCCGCCCGATCCCGACATACGGCAAAGGGATCTCAGTGTTGAATGGGAAATGATATATTTGATACCTTGGTAGACACCGACCAACGGTTTTTTGTCTTCTTGGACCCTTCGTCGAGCTTTCGCTTGGGATATGGTTGGTTGGGCTGGGTTGCTTAGGACCGTCACAAAGTCAGGCTTTGGGCCAAGCATTAGTTATGCAAACATTATTGCGTCAAGGGCATCGTCTGATCGAGAATTCTTCTGCTCTCCTGGATAAGTGTAAGGAAGGGGGGCATCTCTTTCAGGATACTTTTCGGTGAGGCGGACTTCAGATTGAGGAAATCCCTCTCTTCACCAACCCCCTCATACTATTCCAGCTTTTCCCCGTTGCCCACATTTTTCCTCCACTGTCTTCGGAACTTGATTTTATGCGTCCATTGTCCCTTCTCAGGCCAGGCCCGGTTCGGCTCCGGCTCTAGTTTCTCCTTCTTTCCCGCAATTTCCCGC
This sequence comes from [Emmonsia] crescens, assembly GCA_002572855.1. Classification (NCBI taxonomy): domain Eukaryota; kingdom Fungi; phylum Ascomycota; class Eurotiomycetes; order Onygenales; family Ajellomycetaceae; genus Emergomyces; species [Emmonsia] crescens. The sequence continues at coordinate 77,556 of PDND01000094.1, forward strand.
CCCTCCCGCCACATTTGTATAAGTGAATCACCATGCAACTTCTCGGTAATCCGCATAACGTTAAACTGGTGACGGAACGGAAGCGGCCGTTTTCTCTTCGGAAAGCAGTCGACATGTGCTAACAAGAGTGATGCAGCTTGGTGTGGAGCAGGTTCGCCTTCGGTATAACTAGCACCATCAGCGCAGCCATTGGCTATCTGCAGAAGATCCTGAACCTCGACAGAGTTAGATGCGACGAGGAAGGCGTTATGGTATGGATTCTGCTTGACGGCGACGCCGTGGTCGTGGTGGGACGGCTGGATATAGCAGAGGATTGAGGAATGGGGTTGGTTGTCATCATCGTTATCAGAACAGTTACTGTTTTGTTCCTTTTCCTTTTCTCTAGCTTTGTTAATTCTAGCTTCTTTGGTTTTAGCTTTAATGCGTGGTTTGCCGAGTGCGCTTTTTGTTGAATATTGTCCTTTATTAAAATCGGGGGGATATGATGCTGGTAAAAGCGTGGATAGACTGGGGATGGGGACGACAATTGGAGAAGCTTCCAGAGCAGCGTTCCTGGCTTGGGAATCTTCGAAAATTGCCAGGGCGGAGCGGCCGGTATTTTTGGCTTCTCGCGATGGAGTATTCTAGTACAATTTTGTTAGCATGAAATCAGGGTTTTATCTAGCTGTGTTTTCTTTGGCCGCTAAGATAACTGGTGGAAGTGGGTACTTGAGTCCAAACTTCAATCGCAAGGACATGATCTCAATCGGATCCAAAACCGGACACACACCGACCCTCTGCAAAAAGGCGAAGAAAACATTGTGTATCATACAAAAGGACGATAGCGGGCAAGCCGCCGTCTTTAAAAGGCCTCAACGAGTGCTATAGTTTAATGCCAATAAAGCCTTATATTAGATGTGGCCAACATCGACACTCTTTCCACAGATGGAAAGAAAGACCACCCCGTTTCCCGTTCATAGGACCAGTCGAACACTTAGACAACCTGATATCAACTCAAAGAAAGAAATAATGCAAAAATAAGGAAAATGCCCCCCTCCTTTGTTGAATCAGAGAAGTAAAACAGAAGAAATTTGACTCCAAAAAGGAAGAAAAAAAGGAGCCCAACAACAACAACATACCTTCAAATTTAAGAAATACGACACCTCCCCAAACTTGCGTATCGCCCCAAGAACCAATTGGGACTCAGCCAGCGTGCGCGGACTCGGTATCATTTTGATATGAACTTGTCTGAGATTCGCAACATGGCGGACAGCAGAGGTAGCCATGGATAGATAGATATAAAAGTATTAAGATAGTCCACCCTTTTTGAAGAGATTATTCAGGCTGCTCTCTTGAATCCCCTTGTCATTGCAGTATTTGCTTGGACTTCATGCGGTATCCCATAGGTATATGAACTCTTTTGGATGGGAAATTATCCGTTCGCAAGCGGCAGGATCTTCCTCCAATGTCTTAAGGCCTTCGAAATGGCGGATGCGGGTGTGGTTTTCTACACGCGGCCGTTTGTTTGGGGGGCTCAATTGGATAATTGTTTGGCGCTTGTGTAAGTATAGAATACAAAAGACATAAATATGTAATTCATTCAAATGTTATGAATCGATTGACTGATGATGTCGTGTCATATTCTCTCACTGCGTTTGGGATCTGGCATGAAAAAAAGTTTCGGGTTCTGGTCATGTGATTTGCCGGAGTCGGGAAACCGCAATGGGATATCGGCCTTCGGGAGAAATTTTTGAGGCCAGAGAATGAACGATATCATACAACTCCCGTGTTTTCTACATTGCTTCATCTAGTTGAGACGGAGGCAGCTCTTATGATTCACTGGATTACTCATATGCGTTTTATTCGATTTCTTTTCACACTATTCGTTCTAGGTAGTATCTTTAATTTGCATGCATAGTATGATGAAGCTGTAGGAAAGCTTCTGTGACCATATTACATTTCGCAAGCATGGAATATATGATCTATTACGCCCAGGAACTGGCGACTAGAAGAAACGTTGTGAACGCTGTGCATGATGAGTTGTCTAAGCGAGCTATTATGTTTTTCTTAAAGCATTGTGGGGTTTTCCTAGAAGGCAGCCCCAGATGCCAAATTGCGCGTTGTCTTCGGAGCTCCAAGCAGCGACAAAAGGTTAGTGAGTAAAAATGAAAGGAGACCTTGGTGGAGGTTTTTTGACAATTGCATATTTTTTTCCCATCTTTTCCTTCATTTTGATTTTAGCCGCCATCCTTTTCGGCTCATCTGTGGATTTAGCCGTCCGGTTCTCGTCTCAAAACGGGCAAAGTTTCACAAGTGGAAAGGGAAGAAAAGGGTAGAACTGTTTCACAGGGTTCTTCTTCTATGACTTTGCACCAAGATAATCCCTCAAATGAGCGGGTGGTCCATGGCCACCCCGATCGTCATTCCTTTGATGGACCAGCGCTCTTCAGGCTGAACAGGAGTAGCCAATGGAGTCACGGTCAATCATCTGCCCCTTGGTCGATGATCAAAACGGTGGCCATTGTCACCAGGTTTGGCCTTTCAAGCTAGAAGGAGAAGCCGGCTGACTAGAAACATGCTAGGGATGTACCCCTCCTCCGCTGCGTGGGATGGAGATTAGAGGATAAGAAATCGGATTTAGTCATAGGTTAGGATAATTCCGCCAGCCAGAGTATGGATATAGCGTCGAGCACATCAAAGTCCGGTCACAATCGTGCGGGGACCGGGCCATTGGCCGCATATAATCATTTCCTGGAAATGAAAGTTCGGCATGAAAGAATTCAGATCCTTCTGTTGAACAGTAGTGGGTTGCAAGGATAATGCCAACGCCATCATGCTATGTGAAGCGTTCGTTTCCACGCATACATATAAACTCAATCTGCTTGTTCCGTCCTCCTCCTACTGTCATCGTCTTCCTTCCTATCCCATGTTCTATGTCCTTAATAGCCCGAACAACTCTCCTCTCGATTGGTCGATAGCCTCAATTCAGTCTGCATAGTATCTCAGTTTACCTTGACGACCTGAAATATCCGTCTAGCGTACCTCCGCTAGCTGCCTCTCGTCTCAGATTACTAGAGAAACAGCTATCATTCTAATCCGGTTCATTTAGAAAGATGGCCACCCCAAATAGAAAATTGAGCAGCGGATATGACATGCCCATTGTTGGCTTTGGCCTGTGGAAGGTCAATAATGACACGTGTGCTGATCAGGTCTATAACGCCATCAAGACCGGCTACCGTCTGTTCGACGGTGCATGCGGTAAAGAGGACCCCCAACCCCCCGCCCTCCCTTTTCTTCTCCGTGGATGCGGTCACATTTTGCCTTTTTGCCGGGCCGCTAAAAGTCCACGGGACCATCAGCATAAAAGCTGACCCACGTGATTTTGCCGCGTATCAGACTACGGAAACGAAGCTGAAGCTGGAAAGGGAACTGCCCGGGCCATCAAGGAGGGCATTGTCAGACGCGAGGAGCTATTCATCGTGTCCAAGCTCTGGCAGACTTTTCACGATCCTGAGCAGGTTGAGCCTGTTGTGCAGAAACAGCTGGCTGACTGGGGAATTGACTACTTCGACCTCTACATCGTACACTTCCCCCTTGCACTGAAATATGTTGACCCCGATGTCCGCTACCCCCCAGGCTGGTTTAACGATGGCGAGAGCTCGATCGTTATCAGTAATACGACCATCCAACAAACATGGGGTGCCATGGAGGAGCTTGTCGACAAGAAGCTGGCCCGCAGTATCGGCATCAGCAACTTCAACATCCAGCTCGTCATGGACTTGCTGCGTTATGCGCGAATCAAGCCAGCTACTCTCCAGATCGAGCACCACCCATACCTTACCCAATCTCTCTTAGTTGATTTCGCTCAGGAGAACGGTATTGTCGTTACCGCGTACTCTTCGTTTGCCAACTTGAGCTTCGTTGAGCTGGACATGCAAAGCGCCAACGAGGCTCCGCTACTGTTTTCTAACTCCACTATTACATCCATTGCTCAGAAGCATGGCAGAACAGCTGCCCAGGTCCTCCTCCGTTGGGCCACACAACGTAATATTGCTGTCATCCCCAAGAGTAACTCTGAGACCCGTCTGCATGAGAACCTGCAGGTCAATGATTTCAATCTCGAGCAGAGTGAAATCGACGCTATCAATGCCCTTAACAAGAATCTTAGGTTCAACAATCCCCTAAACGTAAGCAGAAAATACCCCGGGGAAAACCAGGTTGATTGGCATAGCGTGATCGCTAACTATCTACCTCTTCCATTTTTACAGTACGGCATCCCCTTACCAATCTTCGCATAAACGTTGATACCCAGCATGGCTCCCAACGTGGGCCGTTCTCCCCTTGAATGTTATCCTATGACCTCAAAAGGCCATATCAATTTACCCAAAGCAGATATATATGGTGGGCCAGGGAATATAGACACTCATTTACTTCATTGCCATATTATTTCTTTCTATCGAGAGTCTTTCCTTTTTTTTCATGTCGTCTTATAACGTAGATACGGAGCAAATGTTTTTAGAAATCCATGGAAATTAGTTTTTGGTTTGATTCAAATTCCGGAAAAGTAGTTCCTATTGACAGACTTGGGAAGAATGCATGCAAGATATTAATCGGCTCGTGGTAGAATATGAGGTATTAGGAACACTCTCGGAAAGAGTTGAATTACGGAATATGTGTATTGATTATCATACCATTCTAGGATGGATTATGATAAACAGCACGTGGATATATAACAATTCAATTCATTCATTCATCCTCATCCTCACCCGCATCGACATTAAATTTCTTTCTCCCAGATCCAGTAAGATTCTTAAGCTTCACCAGATTCACTTGAGCATCCATCTTCTTCTCAATGTTCTGAATCTCCTTCTCAGGATCAATAGCGTCCTCCGATGCAAAGTCCAACACCAGCCGCCTACCCAGAAGATGGGTATTCTTCAGCGCGTCCATGGCATTCTCCGCCTCGCGGGCACTTACGAAATCTGCAAATGCAAAACCACGAGCGGTGCCGTCAAATTTCTGTGGCACACGGACAGAGCGGAGTTTGCCATACGCGCTGAACAGGTTTCTGATATCCTTCTTCGTGGCTTGGAACGGCAAGTTTTTGATGAGGATCTTGGTTCCGCGCATGGCTATCTTCTTCGCGTTATCCTCGCGCCTTCGTTCCTCAGCGGCATCTGTAGCTTTGTGCGAGGTCTTGATGACAAGTTCGTGTTGATCCAGTTTGTAGCCGTTCATGGTCGCGAGGGCAGCGCGTGCTTGAGCACTCGTACGGAACTCCACGAATCCGAAGCCCATGCTTAGCGTTTCTCCTGGCCGCTTTGGATCGGGTTTAGTTTTTACCCTAGCAGACAGGAATCCATCCAATGGTTGGAACACCTCTGCCAGACGAGCATTTGTTGTAGAAAAGTTAAGATTTCGAACGAAAAGAGTAGATGTCTCCAATGGAGCCTCGACTTCTTCCGTTTCCGTCGCTTTGAAAGTATCCGAGGTTGAGAACGTTTGCGAGACCACCTTTGGAGGAGGGGCCATAACCTGTGTAGCGGTCGCTTTCTCATCAAACAGGTCTTTTGGTGCTCTTTCCAAGAACAGGATTGAGTCACCTAGCTTTCGATACGCAAGCCCCTTAAAGGCTTTTTGGCACTCGTCCGCCATGACGAATTCAACAATAGCTATCGTACCACTAGGAGGCATCAGGAGTCTTTTGATTTGCCCAAATGGTTCAAAAAGTTTCTTTAAATCTTCGGCTTTTACGCCGAAGGAAAAGTTCTTAACGAGGATCGCAGTATTGCCTCGTTCCCGTTGCTTAAACGAATCTAGGTTCACCCCATTCGATGTAAAGTAGGCCTTCGTTTCTTGGATCACATGCGTTTCAGCATGGGCTTGCTTGACTGCGGCGTCCGAGGACGTGGGATCAAGCAGCTCGGATTTCGAAACCCCGAGTCGTTCAGATACCGACGACATAACTGCGTCGGCCTAAAAAGCGTTAGATCATGGAAAATAATTTTGCACGCAAATTTTACAGGTGACATACATTCATAAACAGGGAGTTCCAGCTGAAATTCGATGAAGCGGCCTCTTGTTTCCGTTTGATCTGCTGCTGCTTTTTTAAAGGCAATTTTGAAAGCTCATACTCGTCTAGCTTGTATGTTTTCTTTGACGAGGCCGGTAAGACGTGCAAGAGACGACCTTGGAAAACTTTCCCGTCAAGGGTTTTGTAAGCCTGAATAGCAGCCTCGGGGTCTGCGTACTGTATATATGCAAATCCCTTGCTTTTGGAGTGTCGTGTATCAAAGGCAACATGGATCTATTTCACCGGTCAGCGTCGATTAGATTTTAAAAATTAAAACAAAAAAGACTTCAAATAGTTGTCACGATAAGCTCCTCAGATTACAAGAGGCATCTACTAAAATTCTCTTTCCAGGTAACATCACATGCATAGCATAAGCTGTCCCTATCTGGACGATCATCATTGGAGCTCGTGGGTGCAGCGAGACTGCACGTACAAAGTGAAAGAGAAAAAAATTAACGCAATGAAACGAGTATTCTTACCTCATCGATTTTTCCGAAGGAAGAGAACAGTGGCTCAAGGTCATTCTCACTAGCATTATAGAGAAGATTTCGAACGAAAAGGCGACCGGTTTCACGGAGTAGACCTATATTCGCGTCAAAGGATTCATTCTTATCGGAAGGATTGGGTGGTTCGTTTTGACTGGGTGGCGACGCCTCCTGGGCATTTCCTCTATTGGTGTTTTCATGGTCACTGTCATCGCTTTCTTCAATTTCCTGTATTTGAGTGGTGCCAGGACCTCCCCCATCGTCATCATCTTCAACCAGGCCAAGAAGTCGACTCGTTCTCGATCGCAACCAATCCATATCGGATTTCGGCGCTTCTTCGACGGACGTGGCCTCAGGTTCATTTTCAGGCTCGACAGACCTAGCTTTTGCCGCGACAGAATTATCATCAGGGCCATTGTTCGGCCGCTCCCTTTGCTTCAGTTTAAGAACAGGTTCATTATCAGGCTTTAGCCGCTTGGTTTTGATGCTAGGCTCTTCAGCATTGCTAGACGGTATAATTTGAGCACTATCCGCTGATACCTCGTTAGCATTAACCACTATAACATCGTCAGCCCAAGTCTTTGACTTCATCGCCGGCTGCATGGCGGCAAGATATTCCTGGAGCTTAGGGTCTTGTTTCTGTTCTACTTGGTCGTGCTTGCGTTTGAGAGCAGTGGAGTTGGCTGATGTGGCATGTCTTGAATTCGGCTTCCCACCTACTGGGGGATCAGCGTCGATCTTAAAAGTTCGGTCAGCCCATAAAATCCTTTAGTTGGGTCAGCCTTCGACGATGGCCAAGGAGAAACAAAATCTGGGAAATCTGGTAGCGGGGAGGGAAATGGTGAGAATGGGAGGGAATACGTACCGGTCGTGCCATCTCCACCGCAATCTTCGACATCCTTATATATGTTTTATTAAAGTAATTGGCAGCATCCTGTGCCAGAGTAGGGGTTTTGAAGCCCACAAAACCAATCCTTCGTTTAGGAATGACATGAGCGTCAGTAACCTGGTACCGGGTAGAGAAGTGTTTTCGAAGGTCATCATTAGAAAACGTAGGCGGTAAGCCTGACACGAAGACTCTTGTATTCTCCTCCATGTTGACTGGATGGGAATAATAAGGAGTTCTTCTTTCCGGTGGTTGTGTGGGAACAAAAGAATTTGTGTGGTGATATTTTATTTTTTTTCCTGCCGCGCAAGGCGGTGAGGATGGTCTGCCCCCTAGCTTAAGGTTATCTCGCAGATGCAGCTCGGCGGCAACAGCATCAACCATAGAATAACACAGAAAAACATCACAGTGGTGTCTGCCCCTGAACCACCCCCACATCAGCATAATACACCACAGTCCGGCTCATATTGTATCTTTGGAACTAACTTGGATTACCTCTGCCTCTTCAAACCCATACTCAAAATGGCTACTGAAAAGCGGGAGAAACTGGAAGGTATCAAACAAACCCCAACATACAAACCCTCGCCAGCCAATTATTTCCAAAAGGGAAAAAAAACCCTTGCTAACAAGATATGGAATTACCAGCCCAGATTAAATCTGCTGATATGGTGAGCGCGCCAAACGTCTTATGACGTACCCTCAAGAAAGATGGTTGCGATTGCGCCTGTTTCCCCTCGAACGTCGACTAATAGACAGTCGGGATCTAGAGCGAGGACATGCAGCAAGAAGCAATTGAAGTTGGTACGTGCAGGATCCTGGATACCGGGATAATTTTGGGATACAATATTCCAAGCTGACTATTGGACGATCGTTTTGACAGCAACGGAGGCGATGGATAAATACCATATCGAAAAGGTACAGACAGAGCTGCGTATATATATACGTTTGATTGATTCCGGTGAGGCTGACAGGGTTGCGACTTAACAGGATATTGCGCAGTACATAAAGAAAGAGGTAAGCGGAGGCTGCAGATTTTCTTCTGACATTGATCTTTTTTTGAGGTATGGATTGGTTGCTTACTGGAAATGCAGTTCGACCTACGCAAGGGCGCAACGTGGCATTGCATAGTCGGGCGGAATTTTGGCAGCTTCGTGACGCATGGTAAGAGATCCTTCCATCCCTTTGCATCCTATGTAGTGAGGACATACAAAATCAGGAATTGATAAAACCAATCTAATCTTATATCATTAAATTACAGAAACCAAGCATTTTATATACTTCTACGTTGGACACTGCGCCATTCTGCTCTTCAAGACCCAATAAATAGCCGGCGATCGTTTGCCGCCTTTTTCTAGATTAAAATACCTGCGTCCGGCTTCGCCCTTCCATTCGAGATCCTCGTCCTACACCACTGTGTACTTTGCGTTGGTTGTCGCAAGATGACTTAACCTTTTTGTCTCTCTCTCTCTCAGTTTCTCGCTCTTGACCACTTTTTGAACGGCGCGCTATACCAGTGGACTGTTTTCTCAATACATATTTGTGTGTGCCTATAAGAAGAAGAAAGGAAATAAAACAGGTAGTAGGATGTGAAGCTAGAGCTTGGAAATGAACGAATCACGAAACCCTTTCTTCTTTTTCTCGCTTCTTTTCATAGTTTGCTCTTATTGCTTCCTGTCTTTGTCATTTTTTTATTCTTTTTTCTCCGTTAGTCTCTCTTATTCTTATTTATCAGGCCTTCAATTTATTTTGTCTCCCACGCTCTACAGACCTTACGTTTCGTGATATAACTTCCTTCCTTTGCGAATGAATGGGCAGGTAACGTTTTGTAAACTGAAACTAAGTCCAATTACAAATTATACGCTCTTATGTCCTAGGTTTATTCTCCTACATTCACGGCTAATACGAAAATCTCTACCTTACTTTAAAAACTCGGGAGGAACCAAAAAAGCATACCCAAAAAAGAAAGGAAATAGCTAAGTTAGAGAAAGCGAAAAAAAAAAGTCATCAAGAAGCGAGATTCAATAACAGTTGGGTATGTTAACGTACATCAGCGATGCGACCATGATCGTATTAAAATATCCCATAAACTGGGTGAGTAAAGAAACAAAAAGAAGAAGAAAACAAAAAGGGGGTAGGAGAGATGGAAGGGACGAATGAAAAAATCAAGAACCAACACAATAAAGGAATGGGAGGGAGGGACAGTTCATAAAGTACAGTAAGCCAAATGAAGCCCAAGAGAACCAGAAAACACAAAGGAGAGGAAAGAAGGGAGAAAGAAAGAAAAAGACAATTCCAACCAAAAGCCAGAAAATACGCTTCTAGTACCGTAGGTTACTTATACCCGTAACCTGGCTGTGGTTGTCCTGGTGCTCCCGGGACTCCTGGGACTCCTGGAGCTCCTGGTCCCTGGGGTCCCCAGCCAGGATGCCCTGGATGTGGCCCAGGTGGATGAGGCGGTGCGGCCCCACCTACTTGCGATTGAACGTCCGGTCGTTTGCTGTGTACAACATATTAGGCATAGGAATGAAAGACGATACTAAAACAAGTGGCGGGATCCGAAAGGGATGAAGAAAAATTCCAGACGGAAAAATATCTTTTGAGCTTACCTTAGATCTTGTGCGAAGCGGCATATGTGGCACGTAACCTCCTAAATGTCCGGAATGAGGCTGGTTAGTTTAATTCTAATATGAAAGTATATATGTGTCTATCTCTGAGAGACATATAGGGCATTGCTTTTTATGAGGAGGCATCAAAAAGGATGGGATATCGAAGACGAACCTTATACTTGTGAGTTGATAGAGGAATAACGGGCTAAAAGCAGAAAACAGGTGGAATCAGTTAATATGAGGTACAAATTGAGTTGGCTTTGACAACATCTGCCTTCGGTTGGGAAAAGGGAATGGGGTATTTAAAAAGCCGTCATACAATAAAGCAAACTGTAAACCAAGGCCTAGAAAACATAGGAAAGTTAGTATTTCATTTCCAATTGTTTTCAAACGCTTCATTCAGCATCTCGGGACAATATATAATTTGTGATAGAGAAGACTCCTAATCAAATTGTTTCCATGGGGAGGGGAATAGTATGAATTCTCGGCACTTACCATCTTGTGGCGCAATGCGCAGACCAATTCCCGCCTACACAGAACAGATAACAAAGTTAGATTAGAAACTCAATCCTTCATTCGTTCATCGTTGGCACATCTCCCGTTTCCTCAGCTAGTAAGGGAGGAAAAGGGAATAGGAAAAAGGAAGTCTTTCCAGCCGTGGGGCGCGCCAAACTTACAATTATGGCATTGCGCAGTGACATTTTCATATCCCTTCAGGCGGGACGTGAATTCTGGGGAAATATGTTAGTGGAAGGCTCATTTTTCACATTTCTTTCTTTATTTCTTCAGTTCCCATGGGCATATAAGAGGGGCCAAGAGAAGCTGATATATCTAGATGTGTATCCACGAAAGGGAGCAAGTACGAAAAGATATAACATACCCTGAGTCCCGAATGTAAGGCAAATGGCCATCTTTTCTTTTCCGTAAAAAGACCAATAAATAAATAAATAGGGCCGGCTGTATTAAAGAGACGCAAGATAACACGTGCGTTGGTGTCTCTCCGTCTCTTTTTTCAAGATATCTCTTCGTGTCTTCGTAGAATAAGGTAAGCTACCGGTCGCAAACCTTGAATTTAAAGACAACGACGGAGATATGAGTTATACAAGCAAATACCTATATAGATATGCCGTATGCTGGCGCAAGAATAAAGCAGAACAACCAGTCCACAGAGAACAAGAATTTGATAGTGGCTTTCTACGTAGAGGCCGAGGGCTATTTCTAGGTCACTAACATCTATGTTGAAGCGGAGTAAAAACAGAGCAGAGTGATGTATTCGGGGAGCAAGCGCAGCATCAATCTTGCTATGTCAAAAGTGAGGTATGTCTGTTGGAATTATATGGCAACTTGGTGCGTTGAGGGATGATGGTATATACACCTGTAGGTAATGAATGGGTGGGTTGGATTGTAACCTGGAATTGTGGAGGCGATGACACGCGGAGTTAGTAGTTGCTGACGGGGAGAATTTCCAAGGTTTTGAGCTGAACTTTACAGGCGCGCTTATGCGTGTAACTTGTGGCTGTGCAGGGCGAATTTCACGTGGCCCTAGTTAGTTACGTAATCTGGCTCTGGTCTACGGACTATGGGTAATTTATCAAATCCTCCTCCTCTGGATATGCTCTTCAATGGAGGGGTGCGAGATCAAACCGGTGGAAAGGAGTAATAAGCTAATAATCGAAGCTAATAATCGAATCATCAAGATCGAATTCGATGATTATTTTTAAAAATCGTTATCCATTACATTTGTCCCTACATATCATGCCAGTCATCATTACTACTAGTACCTTCAAAAAATGTTACCCCGCTGACACGAACATTGAAGTTGGATCAAAACATATAAAATAAAACTGAATATGGAGGTCTGAGAAAACCGGACCCAGTCAGTCAACCCCGATAATCCGCTGCCCAGTCGGCATCTTCGCTTCATACACCAATGTCAACTTAACCTCCATCCCCTTTTCAACCGTAAGCTGCCACATAATTTCCCCTCCCTTCAACCTCGTCACCCTCCCAGAGCCCCAGCCAGCCTTGACGGCACTGCTATCAAGAGCTACAGTGGCAGAATCGCCTTCCTTATCTAACCCCTTAGGTTCCAAAATATTAACCTGCAGACTCTCGTTTTCGCTGACAGGCACCTGGTCAAGCAAAACCAGCGAAATCGCGATCGACTTAGTATTGGTAATCCGACACGAACGTGTAAATATTGCGGTCTCTAACCCCCCCGCAAAAAAGCCCCCGGAAACCCTTTTCACGCTGGGTTTAGCATAGGCGACCTGGATCCCTGGATCGACGCCAAGGCTAAGACTAAAGGTAGTGTTTGGGCGACTGTCGGTAAGTACTGCGATTCCCATAAATGTTCCATCAAGAGTGAGGCCGGCTTGTCCTCGGAGAAGTGTCAGTGAGGAGGTATTTAAGACCTTGGCGCGGAGAAAGGCGGCGGGGCGGAGTTTGGGGATGATCACGTAGGAAAATTCGACTTTAGGAAAAGCAAGCTCAGCGATTACGTGACGGCGTTTCAGCGGCGAAGGGCGGAGGGTCCGTTGTCCTGGTATGTCGTAGCTAGTTGTCAGGCCATAGTCTTGCCGGGAAGTTTCTTGGAAAGTAAGTGCATTTGATGAATCAGAGAAGACGGTGGCAGGATCTATAGAATCGCCCTGAACAGTGATATCATCATCTTCGATTGCCTGGGCACCTTGCGGGCCCCCTGACATAGCAGGTACAGGTACTGGTGGAGGGGATACAGGTGCGGTAGCGGAAGCAGGAGGGAGTGGAAGCATCCTCTGCGATTGGGCTATATTTGTCAGTTGCACCTGTTGTTGTTGTTGCATTTGTTGCATATGTCTGCGTTGCTGCTGTTGCAGCGCCTGCGGCTGGGAAAATTGCTTAGGAAGTCGACTTTCAGCCACACTCCCCAGTTGGTGGGACATTTTATGCATCAAAGGATTCGGTGATATTATGTTTGGGTTAATAGTGGGATGATTTGTCGTATTTTTCTTTACAAATGCAGCTTGTTCCAGTGCCAGTCTGGCATTGATTTCGGCGGGATTCTCCATTCCGCTGCGCCAGCTGTCAATGCTGCTTGATTCCTCGGATTTTTCCTTGTGTAGCTTCAAATGCCACGCCTTGAGCAACGGAAGTCTCTCCTTAAGGCCACCGAAGGAAGTTTCCGAAGTGGACAGCGCTAGTTTTGCATCACGCCAAACTTCGGAGCTCGAATTATGATACTTTGCCAAATATACCCCTTTTCCAGTCGATGTCAACGTCGTCAGATTCAACTCGTAACATGGAAGCCATGCCGCCTTCTTTGTCACGTAAGTTAGAGAAAGGTCGATTTTCCCGATCCTCTCGGGTGCATCGGTAGCTGAAGTTGTTGAGTTCCGGCGGCTGGAGCTTGGAGTGAGCTTGGAAAATCCGTCCAGAAATAACGTAACCACGCCTACCTGCTGCGGGTAAAATTTCAAATGGTCGTTCCGACGCGTTCGCTTCTCAGCAACCACGATATTGCGTTCATGCAGCTTCCTCTTCCTGTTTTCGCGCTCGGGCTTTGCCGCTGCGTCTCGAGCTTGATTGAATGCTGCTACAAGTTTGTTCACCTTGCGGGACACTGTCTTTCTCTTATCGGAAATTTCGTTTATTTTATCGTCGCAACGGTAGCTAATATCACCCAATGTCGACACCTGATGCTGGTAAATGCGAAGATACTCTTCCAGCTTCACGACAGGTACATCGCCTGCCATGATAGTTTTGCCATAGTTATCTAGGAACTCGAGTGACTCCTTGGCTGTCTGCCGTTCCCTATGCGCTGCAGCAAGGTCGGAGTCTATAGCCTTCAACTCCTTCTCCGCAATTAACAGTTCGGATCTATCAACCCCGAAACTGTCGTCCGGGTCCTCTTCGTCAACATCAATGTCCTCAGACTCGACTTCGCAGCCAGGAAACAGCTCCTCGAAAGGATTCCTTTGGGTCAAAGTCGTAGTCTGTATGTCGGTGATGGTACCCGGGCCTTGACCAGAAACACGAATCGAGTCAGGGTCAACTTGAGGGTCCACACCATAGATAGTTATTTCGTTAGGACCCAGCTACAAACATCGTCAATATTATGCTTGAATACTAGGGTTTTAAGTCATCCAGAACAAATATCCGTACCTTAATAGGGACGCCCAAGATTTCACGGACAATCGTAGCTCTCTCGGGCCCCAAGGTGACTGACTTCGTGGGAGTATCTACCAGGGAAATTTCAGCAGTATGGACAGTGTCAGTCGCCATTGTAACAAATAAAAAATAAAAAATAGGTGATAAGCTATATAATGTGCGAGTGTTTAGAGAAATAAAGAGTAGCGCAACTGGGGGAGCAGGCGATGTATAAGGGAAGAGCTAGCCCAAGATGGTTTAAGTATTAGCAATTGGGAATATACAGATGTAAGTGTCCTAAATTTGTGAAGCAATTGCCAAGCAGCGATTATGATTGAACATGTATGTTTAAAAGGAAAATGAAAAGAAAAGAATAGAATTCAAGACGGGGTGTTGAAGGGGTGTTGACTAGCTTTATATAGCCTGGGAGAGGGAGCAGGCAGCACCACTAGCGCTGGCAACCACCAGCATAGATCTATATTTAGCTCTTCCCTGTGGGCGCTGATTTGAATAGAATTGAGACCACCAAATTTCAAAAGTGAAGCTGACAAGAAGCCCATTTGAGACTTTAATATGTAACACTCTTACCAGTTTCAGTCCCGTAAACCGGGCAAAGGTTTAGTCACCACTGTATGTATACATCTGCTCTCCAGCACACAAGTCTTCCATTACAAAATGCGGGAGCTAAGCGGAAATTCGAGGCGAAGAGAAGTTTTCAAGGGGACGGGAAAAGCGAACAAACGTTGTCAAGAAACATCAAAAATATATTATTTACGACATGAAATTTAAGAAATAGAACGAAAGAAAAAGAAAATACATTTGCAGACATGTAAAGAAAATGTTGTGTCTTCTAGGTAGAAGCAGGAGTGGGCGTGGGTGTGTAGTTTTCCCTTGTGTGCTGCAGACAGAAGGGGGGCGGTCGAGGTAGGTAGAGTAAAAATTCAGGTAGTGGAAGAAAGATACGGGTGCCGAATATAGACATGTGCAACCAGGCGTCAGAAGTGGAAGCGAAGCAAATGTTCGAAAAGTTTCATCCATGTTCGCAGTTCCCTTTTTCACTCATTGTGACATGGCCATCGGTAGTAGGTATGGGAGGAGTGGTAGGTATGTAGAGAGAGTATGTGGAGGGTATATGAAGTGAAGCAAAGGCCAAGAAAATAAGATAGTAGGGAGGGCCAAGTCCGCCCGTTCAAAATGCGATGAATCTGCAAGCAACCCATGAAAACCTCAAGAGAAATATTTTCGCCTGACTCCACCAATCCGGTCATATCGTACAGGCTATTCGGTCAGATTCTCGTTCCCGAACTTAAAAAACGTCGTTGTCGAGGATACATGGTATCGAACGAAGCAGATTAATAGGCGTTTATGAAGAGTACTTCCGGGTGATTTTGGCAATGACTGCGGAGCAACTCATGTTAGTTAAAAGTAACGAGACGAGAAACAATGCATCCTTTAGCACAACAAAAAACATATATAATATCCAGGAAGATCAAAAGAATTCCCACATCAACGAAAACGCGGATAGGAAACAACCCAAGGGAACCCAAACATGCACTCGGGGCAAGAACAGTGGAGAAACACATACCATGCAACCCAACAACCGAGAAAATAAAGCCCAAACTCAACACCAACACCACGACAGGGTCAACCTTCAAACCAGGGCTCTCGTCTGTATAGAGCTTCAGCATCGTCCCCGAGGAGCCGCCCGCACCAGCAGAGCGTGTCGACGCAGGACGCGCATTCCGGATAGATTCCTTGTGGTCCGCAGCAGCGCGACGGCGCATAGCCGTGCGTGGGCCGCCGGGGGGGGTGGGCGACGAGGGACGGTTGAGAGACGAGCCCGCGGCACCGGAGGAGACACCAGTAGACGCCTTCGCTCCTTCAGCTCCCGAGTCGGCACCGGATCCTGAGGCCTACATTTTCGAGGAGGGTTAGGTTAGCAAAGGTTTTTTCTTCTTCCTCAAACTTTTCAAAAGCCACTCGAGGTTCTAGAAAGGTGGAGAGTTGGTTTGGGGGCTTCGCGATGAAGCGGTTGAGGTTCGGGGATGCGGAGATCTAGTTTCTTACCATTGTTTGTATGGGGCGGGCGTCCTTGTGAAGAGGATTGGGTGGATGTGTGAGTTCGGGGCTACAAAAGAAAAGAAATTGATTTGGGATCAGGATTGGGAATGGGATTGGCGTTGTGGAGGTGGGTGGTTGTTGTTGAAGGTATGAGAAGAAAGGGGAATGAGGACAGTGAGGTAAAAGTTGAGGTTAAGATGTTCCAGAAGAGGCCACGACAATGTATCTTGTATTGTCACACTTGGCGTAATATAATTCCGGTGTGTAGGTCATCGAGTGGTCAGACGGGGCTTTACCAATACGTAGATACCATTACATAATATCACATATAGAGCTTGCTGAGTGATCACATATAGATAATATTTTATTCAGCATGTATTATTATTATTCTTCTTCTCCTTCTTCTTCTCCTTCTTCTTCTTCTTCTTCAATTATAAATGTATATAGACAGGGTCTATTATATCTATCTGAAACTTAAAGAGTCTCGGAATTTTTCTAGTTCTAGAATATATCTGTAGAAGGCAGATCACAGAAGTAGTTGATTGACATTAAAAGACTACCAACGGAGAACCCTTCTCAAAATTTTTGTCCCACACTAAGAACTTAAACTGAAATTCTGTTACCAGCCTCATGTATCTCTGCCTCAGATCACCTGGCCAATCTACTGTACATACATCTCGCATTGAAGACCTAATGCTTGGCTCCCGGGACATGGCTTGGAAGTTGAAATTATAAACAAAAGGCAACCTTCTACTCATAATCCATACTCCTGTATTGGATTATGATCCTGCTTGAGGAGTGATCACACAGGACCAATTCCGGCTAAGGAGATTATGAACTTTTAGACAAGAGGATTAACATTGTAATCCTGAGAACCTGCCCCACAACACATAATCAAAGTTCCTCTCAGAGTACCTTTAGGAACCACCAGCATTCCTCGCATATTTCGAAAAGTTGGGGCCGGGAGGCGGAATAAGAAAGGCTCTAGCACAGCTTCCAAAATCAGTATCATTGTGACGTAAGAAGGTGGGTTTCGACTCACAGATTAAGCACCAACAGCTATGCCGGTGGATTGTCCAGTTACAGCAGAGCCCGCGCCGCCAGTTCCAGCATCGTCATCCTTCTTTGGATCGGCGGGAGGTTTTTTCTTCGCGGTGTGGCAGTCAGGGCAGTCGTTCCTAGCAGCATAGCCGCGGTTTGATGCCTTAGAAGTCGGCTGCGGATCAGCACACACGGAGCCCCTTCCAGGCATCTCATCTTTTAACCCCATTTTCCTAGAAGCCCAGTAACCCTTGTTCAAGAACGCCAGTATGTGCTGGATTGAGAGCCAAACCTGGTGTACCTGAAAATGCAATCATTACGCGCCTGGTGTCCCACAGGAGAGGATTGACTGGTGTGAAGCAGCTGAAGCTAGAGGGAAATATTTCTCGGGGATATCAATGCTGGACTGTTGGTCCCTTGAGGTCTTATATTGCGCTTTGTCCGGCTAGGCCCCATGGGAAGCTCGGCTACGTGAGCGGCTGGAGAGCTAGGTCTCCCTGCAAAGGAACGTATCATTGCAGAAACCATCCCAGGCAGCCCCAAACTGCATGCTTCACTGAGAAGGGCGCGGTTTTGGTGGTGGTACTTGCCATCCGACTGGATGACGGCCACCCCATCCGACGTGATGCGACGCGTTGGCCTTAACCAATGGGTGTGTTGGTACAACGGCGCTCACCACTAGAGAGCGGAGTGAGATATGCCAAATACTCAGGTCCTCTGAAAAAGTGATATCTCAAATGAGCAATACGGAGCCATCAGACCTCCAACAGCCGAACAGTCATATCCTTATAAAGTAATGCAATGGTGCTGTACTTGTCCTCCCAACACTTTCTGATAGTACCCCCACACACAGAAAATCGCTTGTCGGTGGCAGCTCTTCTGGTACCGGCCAACGATCCTTCTCAAAGTAATCATCCATGAAGATCTGCCATGTTGCAATGGAGTAAATCTACTCGTGACAAAGGATCGTCTGCATAAATGGCTTCCATACCAGTATCCAGGGGGAAAATTGCGCTGTTTGCAAAATCGATGACCTTCAAACAGTCTTGCAGAACTGTGCGCGAGTTGGAACCGGTTGATAAATAGCTCCGCCTTACCTCCGCCAGACTTCGCGTCATTGCCTTCTATCCCGATGTGCACAAGGGTTCCGGTCGGGTCAGCCGTTCTGCTTGGAATAAAAAGCGCCCAACGTGCTCTGTCTCCGGTGCCAAATACAAAAAATGAAGGGTTTTCGGAGCATGTTCGATAGTTTGAGATGATGCCGAGAGTATTGAGGACATACAAAAGTTTTGCGGAATATATCACATTATCCGAGTCAGGAATGCGGGTAGGCTGGCGATCGACACGTCCAATCCAATATACGGCTGGGTGCATGACCTGAAAAGTTTTAAATGGTCTGCAAGCTGTTCCCTGATTGACACACGTTGTTTTTCATCCAATGTCGGCCAGACCTTGTCAAGTGGATTGCCTGGCAGAAAGTCGACAATCATTGCGATCCGACGGTTGTCGAGTTGGCGGCATTCCCAGACAGCAGGAGCCAAGAGGTTCTGAGAGTGCGCGTAGGCCATCATGTCCGCCTCCGACTGCCATAAAAAGCCCACGGTTTTGAATTTAATGGCGACAAGGTGTCCATCTGTTTCCCCGTCGAAGGAACCATCATAGTGGCGTTGGTTTAGAAGGGCCCGTTTTAGACTCGCTATTATTCTGCGGTCTAAACTTGTTCACAAGAAAAGCGAGCATTGATCCAAGCAAAGCGTCACTCATTCGCTGGAGCAGAGAAGAAGAATGGAAACCAAGTGAGCAGTTCCCGAAATTAGCTCTGTTGCAACTGCTCTCAACCCTCACGTAACTCTACCCCTGTCCCCATCGATGGAGAGAAGGCAGAGCCCCTTTCGATCAAGTGGGTTTGGCTCTCCACTGTTCTTGGCGAGTGTACGGAGTACTATATTCAATATATAGACTGAATAACCATGGCAGTGACAGGCCTGCTATATTGAGTGTACAGGTTGATTCAGGGAAGAAGAGAATGTGGCAGAAGAGAAAAAGAGAAGAAGAGGGCAGAGAAAAAGAATAAATAACAGAGAGAGAAGTGAGAAGCTGCTGGGCAGACTTTATGAATATAGGAGTCTGTAGCGAGCAAAGCCAGCAACTCTCAAGCATGAAAAGCAAGCATAGCAAGTGGAGAATTCTTGTTGAGATAATTTAGAAACAGTTTCTCAGTTGACCATTCTGTTTCGCACAGCGCTTGTTATTCTCACTCTTCTTGAACTGTCACAATATACTCAAATTATGGACATTCTATATCTGTAAGGGTCTAGCTGACGCACCAATGACGCATATCCACGAGTATCTTGTTATGCTTCTATTTATCTTTCGCTATGAAAGCAAAGATCTGATCGTGGGTGTTGCATACTTTCGAGTATCTACACCTAGTTACTGGGGCCAGGTAAATGGAGATCTCCATTTAGGGTTTGAATAGATAATCAGTATCCTGTAGTGGGGTTTGGGGTTAGGAGAAGAAACCATCCGGTCTAGCGGTTGGCGTGATCTTTCAGAAGCGATTTCCTCTTGCTTTCCTTAGCCTATTTAAAGGGTGTTAAATCCGAAGTAAGTGCCGCACTATTTGAAGAGTTTGGGGAATTTCTTTGCATAATTCGTTTCGAGACTGAGGTAGAGACTGCCGTGTCCTTTCGCCATGTGCTGCGTATAACTGCTCCTGGTGGAAGACGGCAAGGAGCATATGCGCAGAAGAGGTTGGAAATATTGACCCCATCTATACCATACATGCTCGGTTTGCTATACTTTGACGACCAAAGAAATCCTTAAAATGTTTAGTAGCAACGGTAGGATTTATCCAACAACCATTCATGACAGTCAACAACAGATTCGATGGGCGATTTTAATACCGATAAACTTAATTCTACCTTGCCAAATATGCTAAGGCAACATTTTGCCCTCATAATGGATACTAGGATCAGGAGGATCAGGATGCTCTTAGCCCGCACGGTGACATCGATATTCCCAGATAAAAAACATAATAAATTCTTCTCATGCTGACGCCCCGCCCCGTGATTCCCCGCAGATTAAATAAAACTTTATTTCATTTATTAATCAAGTAAGCTTTCTTAAACCATGTTCAACTTTGGGTACCCCCATATTTTCGGTTAGGTTAGTATTAGAGTTGGTTAAGGGGAAGGGCTTGAGAAATATGAAAAAAATGACCCCCTTTTCCGAGATAACTACCATACATACATGTAACAGCAGCCAGCTGTCTGTGCCTGTGTGTGGGTGAACATTGTCCAGGGTTGAAACCATCCCGAAGGTTTTTCCGGCCGAAAATTGGAGCCCTGACCAACTTTCTTTGCACGACGTTCAACTAACTGTAC
Source organism: [Emmonsia] crescens (assembly GCA_002572855.1). Taxonomy (NCBI): domain Eukaryota; kingdom Fungi; phylum Ascomycota; class Eurotiomycetes; order Onygenales; family Ajellomycetaceae; genus Emergomyces; species [Emmonsia] crescens. The sequence continues at coordinate 98,201 of PDND01000094.1, forward strand.
ACCTTGGGCATTAACTCAGGGCACCCCGGTTTCGCCGGTTGAAGCAAATTACTTTCCTGGGCACTTTCGACGGCCCATCATGAACATCTCCATCAGCAGTAATTTATAGTACCTGCATGCTACGGCCTTTGGCACAGAATGAATCTTCCAGTCCTATCGCAGGATTGTTGCTAGGGTGTTTCGAAGACTCGTTAGGCTGGCGCAACGTCAGAAAAACTAGCTGGCACTAGGGGGCTACACACCTCTCCGAGTGCGTATCCCGGATGAGAAATAAGGACCTCGGGGCGAGCAACCGGGGGGAAGCATGCTTACGCTCTATCCCCGGGCCTTGTACGTCAGTGGCGAAGAGAGAGAAACCATGCGTATCAAAAGCTCCTATAGCGCGAGGGTTGCGGGGTAGAACACACCCTCAATATGGAAGAAATATCAGAGCATGACTACTTAGCTGCATGAAGACGGCTTCCCGTCTTGCCCAATGTCTCTTGATTGAGTTTCTCAATTGAGTAGCCTTGGACGACATACCTAAACCTATTCAGTCATGAGCTGACGGACATCTCCCTCGCGCAAATTTCTCTACTTGAGAACTACAACATCTAATTGATTTTAATTGCTTTAAAATCGTTTGGATTATCTTTACAGCCAATTACTGATCTTAACTCTGCTATTCTGGAGAGACTGGTCGACATGAATGTGGAGCATCTCCAGCCCTCCTCAACCCGAAAGACTGCGTGAGAAAAAAATAACGAAGTGGACATAATGTTGCAACTCCTTTTCACCAGAGGCATCATACTAGGAGTCATCTCCCACCTTCTGCTCTTCAGTCATGGCGAATGGGACCGACATACTCCCACTTTGGTGGCAACCTACGCCTGTGTCATGGGTCTTTTAAGTCCAGCAGTGACCCTCGCCCTGACTGACCAGTCCGTTCTCAGCACATTGTTGCTGGTGCCAGCATTCTGGATAAGCTACATGACCGGTCTCTTCGGGAGCATTGGCCTCTACCGTGTTTGGTTCCATCGTCTAAAGGATTTCCCGGGCCCTTTGGCTTGGAAATTGACCGCACTGTGGTCCATCAAGGTCTCTGTGCCTGAATTTAAGCTTCCCGTGAAGGTACAGCAACTTCACGCGAAGTATGGGGATTTTGTTCGCATTCGTACGTTTTAAAATTTACTTCCAGTTTTTGGCCACTCTACTCGGCAGTTTGTGACATCTAGATATCGTATTTCTGACTACATATCTATCGCCAGGCCCACGAGAAATCTCAATCAACCATGTCGATGCTGTCCGCGATATCCATGGCCCAGGGACTGTTTGTGTCAAGGGCCCATTCTACGACCTCAATTACCCATTCAGATCTCTACAGATGCTCCGTAACAAAGATGCCCATGCTAAAAGGCGGAGAATCTGGGATCGCGGACTTGGCATTAAAGGTTAGCTAACTATCCTCGCCCTTTCTTATGCTCGATTCGAACAACAGTTACTTACATATAACTCAAATGAAACAAACTCATCTCTAGCTCTGACCACGTACGAGCCTAAAATACTGGGCCACTGCGCAGACCTCCTAACCCAACTGAGCGCGAAAACACGGGATGGCGCGCCCATCCAAATCGGCCCGTGGATGAACTACTTCGGCTTCGACGTCATCGGTGACGTTGCATTTAGCAAACAATTTAACATGATAAAAGACGGAAAAGCAGCAGAAATTCTTGAAACGTTCGAGATGTCCAGACCGATAACGGGAAGCCTTGTCTGCGTTTCGTGGACATTTATTATTTTGCAGAGGCTCCCGGTAGTACGCGCGATGTGGTCGGCTCGGGTAAAGAACCACGCGCGCGAGATTGCGGAAAGAGTGAAGGTAACTAAGAATATGCCATATGAATAATATTCGAGAAATATTAACCCCATAAATGACCCTGTTCACCCCTCCCCCGCCCCCTTTTTTTTTTTTGCACTAACTCTTTGGATCGTTATCACGGATGTCCAGCTAGGAACAACCTGCCGCGATCTCTTCTCCTATCTCCTCGATGACTCCCCAGGTTCGCCCGCCACCTCCGCCCCGTTCGTTTTCCCCGAATTCTCCGTCCCCGGCGACCTCGTCTGCGACTCCGAACTAGCCATCACGGCCGGCAGCGACACAGTCGCAGCAACTCTCACTGCCCTCATCTACATCCTCGCCACCCACCCAGATAAGCAAGCCCGCCTCCAGCAGGAGCTCGACACCCTTCTCACAGGCATCGACGACATCTCCTATAAAAAGTTATCTGCCGTCAACAACGCCCCGATGTTAGAGGGTGTCATATTGGAAACCCTCCGCTTATACCCAGGGGCACCGGGAGGGATGCAACGCATGACGCCACCTGAGGGTGCGCAGATTGCTGGCAAATGGATTCCTGGTAACACGCTTGTGTCTACGCCTACATATACCCTTCATCGCGGTGAGTAATATAAACCCCTCATCTCCCCCCCCCCCCCACACAGAAAACCCCCTTTCTTTCTTTCAAACAAACCATTACCCATTACCTCATACTCACACGCGACGGGCATCCAGACCCCCGCAACTTCGACCAACCAACCTCCTTCATCCCCGAACGCTGGTCCTCCGCCGCAAACCTAATCAAGCACAAAGAAGCCTTCAATCCCTTCTTAATAGGCGCAAACTCCTGCGCCGGCAAAGCAATGGCACTCATGGAGTTGCGTCTAGTCACCGCGCTGATTTTCCGGACGTTTACTGTACGATTGCATTCGGATAATAGCCATAAGGAGAAACCTGCAGCTGTAGCTGCATCGCCACTTTCGTACTTCGATGAGCAGGAGCCTGGGTGGAGAGATTATTTCACGGCGAAACCGCCGCCTTTTGAAGTTTTGTTGGAGAGGAGGGAGTAGAAAGGAAAAAAAAGTTTGTTGTGAGGTAGGTGGTGGATAGTGATATGTTATGTGAAATTAGATGGGGTGTTTTGGAAAGAGGGGTTGAAAGGGTTGGAGGGGAGGGGTTGCATGTCGCTGGGATTGATACCCGTGCGAGAGATAGAGTTCTTTTTTTTTTTTTTTGAATTTTTTTTGAAAGAGATGATGATATGATGATGTTGATGTTGATATAGATGGAGATGGAGGTGATGAAGCGATTGAATTCTTTCATGTTATTTGTTCTTGAAAATGTAAGAAGAAAGGGATTTTGCATGTGGCTATATCAGATGATTGATTGATTGCCTGGTGTTCTTTTTTTGTCAACATCAGCAACCTCCCGGTCCTTTCATTGAGTTTCACGAGATATCTCTTAGAAGAAAAAGATATATCATTCAAATCAACTTCCTCAATCAGTTCAAAATTAATTACGAGGTCAATTTTGTTTTTTAGCCAAATGAAAAAGCAATAGGTAGAGTAACTAAAAAATAAAAAGCTTAAGATATCTATCTACATAATAAAAAAAATCATCATGCAGCGTTGGTATGGGGTGAATGTATATATGTATATGGTATGGTATGGTATGGTATGAATATGAATATGTTATGTTATGTTATGTTGTGTGCATAAGACAAGCAGGCAAGGAAATAACCAAGGCAGTAAGTAATAGTATAATTTCAAAAGAAAAAGAAAAGGAATAAGATAAAAACGAAAAATGAAAAACGAAAATAACCCGGAAAAGAGAATTATAATCAGAATTCCAAAAAAGAAAAAAAGAAGAAAAATCCGATGAAGAAGTTCATCCATACCAGGTAGGTAGGTAGGTAGGTAGGTAGGTATAGAATGAGGTAGATAGAATAGATACATAAAAAATCAATTTTTTTCTTCTCGCTTTGGGTATCTGCACAAAAACCAATTGGTGCGGGTGCGGGCAAAGAGGAGTTAGTTGGTTTGAGCGGAGGC